>JAZHPH010000315.1:0-21562 GCA_037356405.1 Nasonia oneida | reverse complement strand
CTCTCTCTCTCTCTCTCTCTCTCTCTCTCTCTCTCTCTCTCTCTCTCTCAGCAGTTTTATCATTATAGACTTAGTGTAAGAAATGGATTTGATCCATATCTTAATTTAAGCAAGGTATCTTAACATGCAATAATAGATGCTTTTGTTAAAGTAGAAAGCTCCAGATTATATTTTATGAGAAAAAATCAAAATAGTTTACGAATCGATTGCTGTAAAGGTGTGATGGATTATTTACATAAAAAAGAAGATGCTAAATATATAAAAATCAGAAAATGTTTATTTTACCGTCAAATTTCACTGAAAGGCCTAGGCATTAATAATAAAATTATATTGATTCCATGTCAGTGGTTAATCGTTATGGAAAACCTGCTCTATTTTTGGCGATGACATGTAATCGGAATTGTATAGAAATTACAAAAAATTTACACATTTATTAAAATTGAATTGATTGATCAGATATTGTAGCTAAAGTATTTTAACAAAAAGTGCAAGAATTAAAAGAATGAGTTATAAAAGATGGACTTTTAGAAAAAACTATTGCCTATACTTACGTTATCAAATTTCAAAAACACGGTCTACCTAATATGCATATGATATTATACTTAGATACAAATTATTAACTTGATACTTCTGAAAAAGTAGATAATTTAATAAGTGCGGAAATTTCAACTAAAATTTGTATACGCACTTATGTAACATTGTAAAACAGTTTATGATTCATGGGCCTTGTAAAATAATAAATAAAAATTCTTCTTGTATGGATGAAAATACAGAAACATGTGCAAATATTTTTCCAAAAAATTATAATAATGAGACGAAGTTTTCAAGCAATAGGATATCCAATATACAAACGAAGAAAAAATGGTAAAAAAATTAATTATAAATACAGAAATTTTTAAAAAACAGCAGATAATCGATTTGTTGTACCTTATAATCCTCTTTTATTATTAAAGTCTAACTTTAATAATAATAAAGAAGTATGTTCAACTGTCCAATGTATTAAATAATCATTTATTAAATAATAATGTATTTAATAATAAAACATTGTTATAAAGGTCATAATTGTTCTTTTCTTGAAATTTGTAATGCAGATATTAATTTTGAAGAAGATAATAACAATCTAAATCAAACTTCAAGTATGGAAAAAGACGAATTTAAATATGATGAAATCAATCAATATCTTAATACAACATTTTTAACTCCTCCGGATGCTATGCACAGATTATTAGAATATTGTTTACACGAAATTTCGCATGTTATAAAAAGATTAGCTATTCACGACAAAAATCAACTATATTTCGAAAAAAGGAAGGAAGAAAATAATTAAGAATAAAATAATAGAAACGACATTAAAGGACATTTTCAAATTTAATTAAACTGATCTTAATGCAAGAAATTGCACAAGTGTTCCATGTATGCGTATCCTGGCTTCAATAAAGAACTTGAATCATTAGATAAGTGATTTATTATAAACTAAAAACAAAAATTATTGTTTAAAACTGTTTCTATTAAGCATTCACTTTGTGAAATTTATTTTATTGCTGCAGGTTCTTCAATGTTCATGAGGTTCGTAGTAGATGAATTTTTCTATCAGCCTCTTGACTAGTAAAGTATAATATTTTTAATTTATTGAAATTATCATTTATCTTGTATATAAATGATTTTGTTGCATTTTATTGCAAAGTTTAATGTCATTGATATTTCATTAAAATAAATATTGTGTAAAAATTTGTTTACGGTTAAAATTATGATTATAATATTATTTTTATTCTAATTATTATTATTATCATTAATTTTGAATGCAATAATGATTGTTATTTCTGATTGTTATAATCCGCTACGTACAATCGATTTATAATTTAATCAATGTATACAATGCATAAATTATAATTTAATAAAAGTACCTTGTTCAATATTTGTTTGAGAAGTCGATTCTGTGATGCAGTAGTCATATATCATTGAGTTAATGATTTACATTTGTATTTTTTATAATTATGAGGCATAGTGTTACGTTCAATGCAAACAAGATTAAAGTTTTATCATTTTAGACTTTGTGTTTCTATGCTGTAGTTGTATATGTATGTTATACATGTCTATACATATATAAGTGTTTAGTAGACGAAAGAGTATAATAAAAAGTTAAAGAATTCAAGATTGTAAGTAATAAATATTAAATTTATATTTATATTATAACGAGTTGACTACCGTAAACTCGTTATGTCTCTCTCCCTCAATACATTATAAATATAAATATATAAATATATCCATGTATTGTTTCATACATTATTTCAGCTGCAAGGTAAGTGAGAGAGCAGAAATCCCAGCTAGCGAACACACAGCTAGAGCCGCACGCGTGTGTGAGTGTGTCGCCAAGAGTGAGTGAAAATAAAATTACCTACTTTTCCTTGTTTAGTCCTCAGGATCGACTACTTTGTTTTACAGATGAAATAAAAAAGGTGATTATTTTTTTAAATTCATATCTTTGAAACTAAACATCATAACCTCACGAAAAATTTATATCGATGACCTTATTGCACTTGAGATTTTGGAAAAAAGTAGATATTTTATGTGTTTTGGCTAAGTTCATTGCGCAGCGTTCGAACCCCTATGGTTCTTAAGATATCAAGGTTTAAATTTTTTTTTTGAAAATTTTTTGATTTCTTATATTTCTAAAATAATGTAGTCAAATGTTTCAAAATTTTATTTGGTTATTCACCATAAAAAAAGCCACCTGCTGCTAAAAATTTAAATGACTTCGTCAAGCGGTTCTCGAATTAAGAGCTAAAATGTAAAGACCGATTTTTCTCAAAATTTTTGCTTTCTCTTAACAATATTTTATTTATTGGACCTATAAATTTAGTTAGAGGAAGCTACGTGCCAATGAATTAGCAGCCTTTTTTGTGCAAATAATCCATCATACCTTTATAGCAATCGCTTCGTAAAATATTTTGATTTTTTCTTATAAAATATAATCTGAAGCTTTCTACTTTAACAAACGCATCTATTATTGCCTGTTCAGATACCTTGCCTAAATTAAGATACGGATTAAATCTATTTCTTACACTAACTGCAAATTAGAAATGTTATTTTTACCAAATTTACACTTCATATTAGGCATTCATCTATAACCACCATTTAGATATATAAGTGGATATGTCGTTTGGTCAGTGTGTTTACTTATTAGAAGTATACTAATCGGTTTATGATCCCTTGAATATATAACAATATCATGTTCTATCGGTGGATGACCAATCCGAAATTCGATTGAAGCATTTCAAAAACGTTTCACAAGAATTAACTACCATCGAGTGTACATCTAATATTTAATAGTATATTTAATAATGACACGTCAAATAATCTACATAATATTATAGTATATTGTGCAATATGGGGGGGGGGAATTGGCTTTTCCTAGCGAGGGTGATGTTATGAGCACGAGTGGGAGTCAAGGGTGCCGTAAGCGCCCGAGACAGAAACGAGTACTCAAAACATCACCCGAGTCTAAAAAGCCCCCCTTGTTGCACACCGTACTTTTTATGATAAGTGCACGAATAGGCCACTTATCATGCATATGAAAGGAATGGAAAATTCGATTTTTCAAAGTAAAACAATTCAAAAATTTCGAAAATTTTGAAAATACTTATACAGACACATCCATCGAATAGGCTGCAGAGTGAAGAAAAAACTACTTTTCGTGCACGTATCATGAAAATTTTTGGAAGACGATGTTTTCTGTAAACATCTCCATATTTCATGAAAATATTTAACAAAAATTAATTTTCCAACATCGATTGCAATATTTGCATATAAACGCCTAATTTCATCTCGGAAATTGTTATTATTGAATAATTTGATTTTGCAAACATTAACAATCTACATAATATTAAAACTAGCGAAAAACTCGCCCTCTAACGCTCGCTCGTTCTATTTAAACATTGATTCAATTTATATATATATATTCTACAAATTTATGATAATAGAAATATCAAACAAAAACAATAATAAAATAATATATCAATATTTAAATATAATTTTATTTTAAAATCGAAAGTAATTGCATTATAACATTAAAACATAACACTTATTATTTAAATTTATGCGATGTATTAAATATAATACTAAAGGGATATAATATTATTTACCAACCTTGACGAGAAAAATCATGTCAGAAATTATTCATAAAACTATTCACAAATCTCAAGTCATCCACTTCCTCTATTATATTAAAATGTGTTTGGTAGTCTCCAGCTATAAGTTCACTTCATTTTAAAATTACCCCTCCTTAGGGGTTGGGGTGAACCAGAAGTTTACCGGAAGTAGACAGGAAGTAGACCGGAAGTCAGCCGGAAATTGACCGAAAATAACCGGCAATGAACCAGAAATATACCGAAAATGAACAGGAAATAACCAGAATGATGCATATTTGCTGAAGTAATCTTAAGGGGTGAATTGGAAATAAATCAACAAATAGTTAATAACAATTTTACATAGTTTGAAAAGTATTATTCATAAACTGTAACACACATATATATTAGTGTTGAAATATCAAAATATTTAAAATTATGCACAATTCTAAATGTATATAATACTAAAAATAACATCAATATAATTAATTAAAAAAAAAATGTACATTTAAATAAATATTTAACACAGAATACCGTTAAATATACTTCAATATTAATGTGACAGTTGAATTTAAATAATAAGTATGGACTATATGAAAAAACAAATCAATTATTTATTGATCTATTATCTGTGTATTTTATGAAAATCCGCTTTAATGATTTAATGATTCTTTTATATACTTCGAGGAATAAGGAAGGAGGAATTCACTTGATTTTTTTGTATTTATGATTCTGCTCATTTTTTTGCACAAGATGATTTGGATTATAGTTTTAGCACATTCAGATTAGATGTGAGAGAATCATGAAACACAAAGCAGATTTTTACCTCAAAGTTATAGTAAGATTGATTCTTCTTGTAATAAGTAATGATTTTTGTCAGTGTGCTGATTTTTAACACTTGACATTTTTAAAACTGATTTCACTACATTCATTAGCGCATATTGATAAAAATACAGAAAAACTTTTGTAAGCTATAAACATTAGACAATTTCTCTAAGGATTGCATAACTTTTTAGAGGAGAAATGATAATTATAATACTAAGATACAGAATGGTGAGGATAGGTAAGAAACTTATAGTTGTCAACATTTTACCTTGTAAAAGGTGTTTTTCGAACTAATTTCATAACCTTTTAATGAATTTCAAATAAACTTAGAAAGAAATGTTTAAAGAAATATTCAATATGAATTACAGCATAGCATAGTCAAAAGTTTAGGTTCGATTTTAGCAAAATCTAGTACACCTGCACTAGAATGCTTTAGATAATACTTTACGCATTTTGTCTTCAACAAGTTTTAATAACTTTTTTCGTAATAAGAGCAGTCGTTCTTGAGTTGTTGTTGTTGAAAAACCCCATTTTGACCATTATTATTGTTAATAATAAACAAAAAGAGTATTTGACAGCTGGAAAACTGAATTATTTCTAATAAACTGCTCGATTACAACAATTTCCAGTTCAGAAATTTTAGGGACATGAAGCTAGGCGTTACATTTTTGCAAAAACTGCTTCTACGCGAAAATACGTTAGATGATAATTTATGCATTTCAATATTTCAAGCAACTTCCAATCACGATGATTTTTTTTTTGTAGGTGCAGTAGTTTTTGAGATATTTAAAAAAATTATGAAATTGCCGTTATTCTTGTTAATAACAAACAGAGAAAGTATTTGCTTGGAGGTAAACCAAGTTATTTTCAATAAGCGCTATAAAGAGAACCAAATCAAGTTAAAAAATCCAGGGGACAATTATAAAAACACAGAAAGGTAGCTGGCGTCTGAATTAGTATATAGTTAAGACTTCCCTATCTATATTTGCTGAATTCTGACTGGAATATTGACTATTCTGCTGCTTGATCAGCTCAGTTGTGCTTGCACTTAATCTTCATAGTCTAATCTTCAATCATCTTCCTAGAATAAGTATAATTTGGAACAACAGGCGGTTTTCTGTCAGTGTCGGCTCCTAAGCATGGGCTCCAAAAATTGCATGCAACTGCATAGCATATGAATATTCGACCCTTGCAGCGATAAAGAAACGGCTGCAAGCCGTAAAATGAGAAAAAACTCAAGCACTCGCGCTCCGCGCAGAGCGTTTACTCGCATTAGCTGATCAATTAACCTAACCTGATAAAACATAGCGCGGCCATTTTTACATCCAAAATTATTACCGTTGGGTGTACAACAATCAAGCTTCTTTACGTCTATAATACAACAGATGAATCAACAGAACATATGATCTAAATTCTATTATATTTGTAATATCTATCAAGTAGCCTTTGTAATAATTAAAGAATCGTAGGTATATCTATAGCTATGACTGACTGAAAGAAAAAACAAAGAGAATCGGAGAGGCGAAAAATTCATTTTTATCGCAAATTTTATTTTAATTAAAAAGATCTTATGAAAATCTTTTAAATAGTATATACTCATACATAAACATCAACAGGAGATCGAATAAAATATATTAGGAATTCTTAAAACGTAAATAGGTTATTTAGCAAATTTAAAGTATAATAGGTCGCGGCGCGCTCCAGACGACACGGTGTATAAAACTTGCCATCGGGGCGCTACCGCGCCCCTTGATATCCCATCTATTGGTCTATTATCAATAAGGTATTATAAAATATTATACTGTTTTAATCAAATTTTTGTTTTGATGAAGTTTTTCTGCTATTTTGATTTGATAAATATACAATGTCATTGTTATCCACATCATCAGTATGCTTCTTTTAAAATGATGATTACAATTATTAGTTGTTTTAACAGCTAAACTTATTGTTTTATTACCTATATTATTTTTTGATTGATTTTTAGCATTTTTTCTTTTTCTTTGTGTTGGCTTCTAAAAGAATTAATGATTGCTGTTTATAATTAATAATATAATATTAATTATATCAAAATATAATTTAAATTCAGCAAATTTTATTGCGTGAGTAACGTTTCTTATAATTGAAATTTAAGCAATTGTTTTAAAATAAATTTTATTTTTATGATCTTTTAATATTGAAAAAAAGATAAATTTAATGTATCATACATTCTATTTAAATGCTCTCATATTTTACTAATATTAATTTGAACATTGCATGGGCAAATATTAAATACAATAGCGACTGCAACTGCTATAGCATAAACACCGCAATCATAATAATTAGTCTGATACTGTACTTGTTCGAAAGATATGCGTTAATTATCTTTATTTAAAAACAGCCTATCAATACAAATTTTATGATCATCATCTAGACATTTTTTGTTAATGCTATCAAAAATTCGTATCACATTGTTTTTGTACCACAAACAAATCCAGTATCCGTTAGGTCTATCAATAGGTTGAATATTAGACAATTAAAAATTAACTGCAGATTGCATATCAAAAATCGAGTAAAATTTCAAAATGGTGTTTAATTCAAGTATATGGTTATCCTTTAATTGACTTTTAGAATTAGAATAATTCCCAATTCCTCTAAAAAGAAGTACATCCATAATATCATAAATGTATCATAAATTGTCGTACAACAGCAAATAATTTATTTTTCATCTTCATTTTCATAGGGTATTCCTGCACTAATTAATTGGTTTAAGTGATTTGCAGTATGAATTTTTTCACTGCCTTTTTAAACAAATGTCACATCGACAGTGACGAACTGACGTAGCCAACTATAAAATTTTAATACATAACAAAATCACGTCAATGTTCTCACCAGTGATAAGTAACTATATGCATGAATAACTTTTTTGATAATATAAAAATTTTATGTTGATTACTAGATAATAATGAGACATCATATTTTTCTATTTGTTTACTAAAATCATAGCGTCTTTATTTTCATGATAATCAGTGATTAAAGAATCAATTTAACTTAGCGGCAAAAATTTAGAAACATTAAAATTTGAAAAAACTAAAGCATGAATGGCAAAAATTAAAAAACTGAAATTAAACGATTTCTAAAACGAAAATGTTCAATTGAAATATTAGGAAATATAAAATAACAAGAGTTTAGAGTATTTTTGTTTGAAATTTAGAATTAAAAATTTATTTTTCTGACTGTCACAGTTTTTCAATATTTTCAGTTTTTAAATTTTACGTTCCATTATAAATTAATGCATAATTTTCGTGCTTCATATCTTTATTATTTAAAATTTTTACTTTCACCTCTATTAGGAATTGACATAAGGAAAAAAGATCTTAACAAAACTTGAATTTTATTACTATTGCAATATGTATTTTAATCGAGCGACGTTTGGAGTGAGGTGAATCGCACTTAGTTATTATTAGGAGTAAGATAATGGATTGTTGAGGATCAGGGTTAAATCCTAGATTAAGGTAAAGATATATTTTTTATTTTTTTGCAGTCAATTTATTTGAATTAGTATCAACAAATATATATTTCATAATTATTTAGTATAAACAAAATAATTTATTCTAATTAGAACAAATACTTCAATTTTATGAGTGATTTTTGACGTAATTTTTAATGTGATTTCTTACGTGAGAAATCACGCTAAATAGTCACGTGATAAATCATGTGATTCTTTTTGCCAGGAAATGGACTAAACATCAGAAAAAAGAACTTAATTTAACGTCAAGACTTTTACATCACTATAAACGATAAATGAGAAATTGCGAAATGTTCGTCATGGTAACGGTCATAATTTTTCTAATGTTCCGTACATTGAGATCTAATAATGAAACGAATTAATTTAGAGAAAACGCGACATAATATAGATGTTGGTGTCATGTTAATTAAACTACTTCGATTGAGTGTTAGAATCATAAAACAGTTAGATAACGTTGTAATCATAATTCAATTTTCTAAAATTTGCAAATTAAGGCGCCGCAAAAGGGTGCTATCATCGGCTCTAAAAGTTATACCATATCATGTGATCTTTGGAGGCAGGTTTGAACATGATTTTACTTGATTAAAGAAATAGAAGTTAAGAACTAAAATATTATTTAGCGTAATATGGTTTCAATAGTAGACATTTTTTAATTAAAATCCTATATTAATGGGGGTACGAGACCTTTTGAAGAAGAAAGCAGAATTGTTAATTCTAACCACATATTATTATGTGGACATTGTGGAATTAAACAAAATCCACAAACTGAAAAATATTTTGAAACAGTAAAAAAAATGTAAACACATTGTAGGAGTTCTGTTAATTTTAAATAGGTACATATGTGTGTGTGTACTAATGTGTATATATATATATATATATATATATATATATATATATATATACATTTTCGAAGACTAATATATGTATAATAAATATTGATTTGAAATTTATGATTAGGAACAAAAAATTCAATAGAAATATTAGGATGTACTGATTTACGCGAACAGTGGGGTCAGATCAAAGAAATGACTGTATTATTGCGAGGTTATGATCACTTGTTTTGGTATAACTTTTGAAGCTTCCGAATATAGCCTCCAGGTGTGCCACTTTTGCCTTAAGGGGAAGTGGGAGCTATAGCATCGCAAACCCGCCACGGGATATTTAGTATTTCAAATGCCAAAAAAAACTAAAAGCCGTATTGACATTTTCTTTTGGTAGAATGATTTACTTAAGTTATACTTCGTGGAGTGTGTGGTAGCATGGCCGGGTAAATTGAGTACGTTATTAAAATATTGAAATAAAATATAAATATACTTATATTTATTCATTAGTTACAATATTAAACAATTATAATAAAATGATAAATCTTATTATTATTATATTTTATTTTAAATATATCGTGTTTTAAAATATTATTAATTGTTTTACATTATTAAATATAATTATTTTTAATTAAAATTACATTTTTTATACTTGAGACTAAAAAAATTAATAGAATTTTCTCCTGTTCCTTTTTTTTAAGATTGTTAAACGAAATAAATATAATTACTACAACTTAGATAACGGAGTAGCGCAAGATACTCTCGAAAACGGATAATGACGGAACTGTAATTATCGACCTATTTAAAATTATTCAATAATGAGTAAAAATTTCGAAAAATATAAAAATATAAAACAAAACTCACAACTAAATTATTAGTGTAAACTATGAATAAAAAAAATAAATAAATGTAAATAACTATATAAAATTGTTACAAAAATAAGTTCAAAATTTAAATAAGAATTAGTTTTGATTTTAAAAAATGTTTATATTTAATTGTATTTAATTTATAGATTAATAACAACTTTTGTAAATAAATAATTAATTACTATTAAAAATTCTATTGAAAATACGGTATTGTTTGCTCATTAATTGAAAATCTTCTTGTTTACAGTGCCGTCTTTAGGATCAACGAGGCTATGGGCCAAGGTACTGGCTGGGGCCTATGTAAGGGATGGAAAATCCTTAAATTTTAACTTTATCATTTTTCAGTTTACAATAACGCAATAGGCTAAATCGTAACCCCGTCTCTTAACACCCCACATATGAGAGTTCAATAAATAAATTTTTTGAATCTAAAAAACTAATACCCCACCAATTCTAATTTAAATAAAATTGAATGAAAACCATATATTATAATCTATACAAAGAACAATACTTATATTTATTCATATACAAATATATGAAAGTGACGTCATCCGTGACATCATAGCCTATAACAGCATTGGTTAGCGAGCCACTGCATACCAAGTCTATAACTACAGCGCGATGCTGCGCCGAATCTTGTTTAATAAACAAGGGCTATCGGTTTTTCTTCGAGGAAGTGCCGTAAACTGTCCCCGCTGTATTAGATCGGACTACAATATTTCGTCGTTCCGGATCGACCTCAGTTCTCAATGGCTTCTCAAACGAACACTTGGCATTTCAACTTATTTCTTAATTCATTTTTACTTTACAATTAACTTATTTGCTTTGTTTTAAATACCCGTAATTTTAGCCATGCATACATTTAATTTCTTACAATTTACAATTTTCGTATATTTTAATTTCTTTAAACAAACGATTAAATGTAATGTTTATAATGCCATGTAAACGTTTTCTCAATTACAATATTCAAACTAACGCGCCAAAATCTTCATTCGGATTCTTACGCATGCGCGCTCTTGCGCGCAAGCAGAAGCGCGATTGTTTTGAAAGAAACTTGTTTAAGCTTGCTTTTGTTTTTGGTGAGAAAATGAATAGTCAACGTCCGTGTTTCGACACGTGAAACAGCCAGCAGGTTCATTACCAGATTTTCACGCGATGTAGCAACAGTTAATTTAGTATTGTTTATCGAATCATTTGAAGTACATCAAAATCATGAATCGTGTTTATGAAAGTGGTGCTGCAAAAAAACGAAAAGCGAAAGAAGAACAAAAGAAAATAGACAAGTTACCAAAAATTACTGGATTTTTAAAACAAGATGACATTACTAGTAAGTAATACTATATATTATTTGAATTAAGAGTGATTAATTCATTAATTGAGTCCTATAACCTCATTGTTGTTCGCATGTAGCAAAAGTTTTTTTATGAAAAGTCGATTTAATATCATTTTTATGAAATTAATTTATGAAACAAACCGTGCTAACAGTATGATAATAAGATCATTGCATTTTATTTATTAGGCAAAAATGATGAAACGCCAAAAGGTACCGCTGATTTACAGGAAAATGTTATTCAAAACGAATCAGTCGATTTGAATCCTTCAGAACAGTCGGAATTATCAGTAGCTACACAAGTTCTTATAAATCATAGAACAGAAGGTAAATAAAGAGTTTCAAATTGTAAATATTTAGATTCTAAAAAAGCTGAATAATTTTAAATATTTTTTTCAATTAAAAGCGATTTACAAAAATATATTTTATTTTAATAGAGGAGGCAGCATTGAGAAGCACGTCAGAAAAAATTGAAAGTTATTCGACTGATATTGCGTTATGGGGCGAAATCAACGAGAAGTTACGATTATACTGGTTGCAAAAAAATCCAGGTTTAAAGGTAAAAAGGTTTGTCGAGAAGGCACTTCCCCGCCGCGCGGCGGGGGAACGTAGGTGAACAGTGTTTCTCTCTCAGCTGTTCGATTCTAATTCACGCGAGTCGAGATTTTCGTCGTGTTTATACAGCGCGGAGCGTGAAAAAAGAGTCGAGCAGCCGTGTTGACAATTTCTTCCGCTATTGACGTCAGAGCCTGGCTTATGTTCTTTTTGTTTTCAGCTGGTGTATAAGGTGTGTGTGTGTGTGTATACAAAATTTAAATACAGTACTTTTGTACTATAAAAAGGTATCTCCATGAATGGTTTGGTGGTCGTAGTCTGGATCGAACTCTTACTTTCATCAATATTAAGTTTAAATGGCTTATAAGATAGGTATTATATATATATATATATATATATAATACCTATAGTAAAAATGTTCTAATTTGTGAAATATCCCACCAAAAAGCATGTACAACTCATGATAGGACATATTATTAACAATGTTGACGGAATTCCAAAATCAAAAATGGCGGAATCAAAATGGTGGACATTATACCTCCACCAAACCCATTTTACCGCAACAAATGATTTTAGATCAGTTTAAAGTATCGGTATGGGGGTTTTCGGGGTCATTGAATCTTAGCTTGACCTCGAAATTTCAAAATTTAAAATCGTGGATCCAAAATGGCGGATATTATACCGCCACTAAACCAATTTTACCGTAACAAATGATTTTAGATCAATTTAAAGTATCGATATGGGGGTTTGTGAGGTAAATGGTTATAAATGTATTATCGGAATCAATATTTGTGCACATGAATCTTATATTTTTCAGGTCTATTAGATTTAGAATTATCTGTCTGCGGTTTTTGCACTTACAATTTTCTATTGTTCGGTGTATATGTATATGCCTGCGTGGATGAAAAAAATATATAATTTAGCCAAATGAATTAATCTTTAATGACGTTTTGTGCACTCTTATCAATTCTGGCTCCTCGTTCGTAGAGTTTTTACTGGTGATAAATGGCTTTCGCCGATATCATAAATTACTCTGTTCCTAGGTTCATTGGCGTTTGAGTAATGCATGACTTTCAACGTTTCATTATTTTCTGGCATAAATCCATGCCCCATTTGTATGTTTGTGACAGGTGGACAGTTTTTAAATCTCTTTGTTAGGAATTGACGAGTTTGTTCGTGATCTTTTTTGGTGTATAAGAAAAATTTTATATTGAATGATCGCCCATTAGCCCATGAATAAAGAGCTTTAACATCTAGAATTGCTTTATTTTTTGCAGCTTGTAAGCCGCTCTTGTAGCTTCTCTCTTTACTATCGCTCCAACTCCATCGCAACTACCTTTTCCGTGTGCTGTTGCAAAACAGTGCCATTCAGCATCAACGCCAAAATCTCTCTTATGACTCATTAAACTACTCATTTGATAACGATTTTTAAAATGCTGTTTAGCACCATCAGTAGCATATATTACCTTTTTTACTGTGGGACAAGCCTTGCGAATTTCAGGTATAAGCGTTTGCTGCATTATGTATACTGCAGTGGCATCATGAGTAGTACAGTCGGACATAGATACTGTACTGAAATGCTTTAGCTTGCCTTCAGATTTATAATAAACATAAGCAGGAAAAATCGTACTTTGATCATTATTAAAATGAAATGCCTGTGCGGCATCTTGGGCTGTAAAAGCATAGTTCTCAGCAAAATCCAATTGAGCAAGAACCTCTTCATCTGAAAGATTATTTTTCTTCTCAGAAATAAACTTTGATTGTTAGCGATGAAGTGATGAGGTATCAACTTTTCTAGGCTAAAACATAAAATTTCAATAAATTCTTGCGATGTTAGGCATTGTTTTATCAAAGTGTATCTATCGGTTGATTGTCACGTGCTGAAGATGACTTGATCAATATTGTGATCATCCATAATGTTCTCAACGTAATTAGAAAACTTTTGAATGTCCGGACAAAATTTGCATTCATTCAAATAACAACGTGGTTTGGTATCCTCACATAGAACGAAATTCAAACAATCTTTATAATTCTTCAGAATATTGTTTGAGATTTTTTCTATATTTACTGCGTCAATCATCGCCTTGAAATTTTGGTGCATCGTACATACACATACATTGTGTGTACCAGAGGATCCTGCAGAGACCCAACATTTTGGTCTCAGTTCCGCAAACTTGGTAAGCCCAATCGGATGTTCAAGAAACTGTTCTTTAAATTGATTATGAAGGTTCTTAATATCAGTAAGTAATAATCTTTTCTGCTCTTTTATTTTTTCACGATATAAATAAATACTGACGGTATCTTTTTTATTTGGCATAATTCTGCTGTTAAGATCATTTTCGTAAAAATCTTCAACTTTCTGAGTAGATTCTGCAGGTAATGTTTTTCCACGTTTTGCAACAGGAGAAGCCAAAACTCCATCTGATTCTCTTAACTGTTTTGCTTTACGAGCCATTCCTCAACAGCCAGCTGTTGGAGAAAAAGTCGTCGATGAAGAAAGCATTCCTTGAAGAAAATATTCCTTTCTATGGGTTGCTAAACGTGGGAAGGGGTTGGGGGTGTAGGTAAAAAAGAGGGATGAAATAAATCACTTGAAAGCAATAAATTCCTTTGCCACAAAACAGTTTTATTTGCTGAAGTCTTTGCACAAGTTGTCATTGGAGACGAGCCGTGTACTTGCAGCATTAGGCTGTTGAAAGAGGGGCGAGGTACAGCGCTGGACCCGGACTCCTTCTGTCCGTATGACAAATATCCGCCAGTTTATATTGGCCATATTGAATTTTGAAATTTCGAGGTCAAGCTAAGATTCAATGACCCCGAAAACCCCCATACCGATACTTTAAACTGATCTAAAATCATTTGTTGCGGTAAAATGGGTTTGGTGGAGGTATAATGTCCACCATTTTGATTCCGCCATTTTTGATTTTGGAATTCCGTCAACATTGTTAATAATATGTCCTATCATGAGTTGTACATGCTTTTTGGTGGGATATTTCACAAATTAGAACATTTTTACTATTGTTTTTGTTGAATGTGCTATGAAAACGTGGGTTTCAGGCTCCATATTTTATGCACCACATTGGATTTTTGAAAAGGCCAGAACTTTTTCAAAAGCCATTGACCAGACGATCATTTTGAGACCTCAAACGTCTTGTTAGGTTAACCCAAATTGTGGGTGCACTGATGGACCGGTTGACGTGAAACGTCCCATATATATATATATATATATATATATATAGTTATTTTGTCTCCCCCCCCCCCCCCCCCCCCACAGCCCCCCATAGCCCCTCACAAAATGACGTAATAATCGTTTATTTTTGTTATTTTTAAAAATGTGTATGCCCCCTACAGCTCCCACAGCCCTTTACACAACAATAACACGAATTTTGTAGAATTAACTTACTTAAAATGTACTGTTAGTTAACTGTCAATGTTTATGGTTTAAAATTATATACTACATTATATTTATTTTGGCTATACTTATGAACGGTAAAAAGATAAGCATCAGTAGACAGTTTTCCACACCACCCAAGAGGTACTGCGAGAAGCACATTATTTCAGTCATAATGTACTTTGGGTGCGTTGATTTTTTTTATATTTTATTGTATAAAAATTACCAATAATTTTTTGACATGATCAAATTATACTAAATTATGATTATTGTTAAAAATGAATGAATTTTGTTCTTAAGATAATGCATTTGATTTCAATTAAAGTACCAAAAATACCAGATTGATGCATAAAGTCAAAATAGTTATCGCTAGTTTTAACATTTTGATAATAATCACTTCCTACAATAAAATCACAATAATATTTCCAATTGTTGATAACTTTTTTAACTATCATCGTATATCATAGCATAGATACTGCAACATACAAAGGTGTTGACAAATCTGATGATAATATTTATATAAATTTTTCGATAGAAGTATTAAATAACATTCGTGAAGGGTTACCACCACATGAACTCAATTTGAAAATTGGTGCAATTGGTATGTTAATAAAAAACTTAAGTATAACAGAAGGTTTATGTAATGGAACACGATTCAAAATTACGAAATTATTTAAGTACAACATAGAAGCTGAAATAACTGGAGAAAAAATTGGAAATAAAGTTTTTATAGTGAGAATTACTTTAAATACTGGAAATTCACCTTCATCTTCGTTATCACTTATTGTATATAGAAAACAATTTCCCTTAGTCTTAGCATTTGCAATGACTATTAATAAATCCCAAGGTCAATGTTTCGATAATGTAGGATTATATTTAAAAAAACCATTATTTTCTCATGGACAATTATATGTAGCATTATTCAGATGTAAAAGCCCTAATCAATTATTTATCCAAATTGAAAATGAAAATGATACTGAAATTGAAACTATAGTTTGGAAGAAAATTTTTAATTAATACAGAGTTTGTATAAAATTTCTTGATTCCATATGATATATGGAACAAAATAGTTTTACAGAAGATTTTACAAAAACTACACTGGGGGGTTGGCGAGCATAGCGAGCAGGGGGGCAAAGCCCCACTGTATACATGTATATAATATACACATAAACGACTTTAAGGGTATTTTTATTAAAACGGTAAGAAAATTTTACATTATATTCATGTCTACAGTGAAAAATGCTTCCCTGAGGAGCTATAAATTAATTAATTTGTGCTGAAAACCCAAAAATTGCCAAAATTCACATCTTTGGTTCCCCACCATTTTGGTAAAAAATAATTAAAAAATCTAAAAAAATTCAGGTGCATTGGAAAATGTTCCTGGAACATATTTACCGTGGGTTGAAGAAGAAAAAAATGTTTGATCTTGGCTTTGACAGAGAACCACCAATATATATATATATACACAAATGTATAATTCTAATATATCATTGTAGTATGTAATGTTAATTATTATTTTGTCGTAATAATATATATTTTTATTGCTATTTCTACACTTTAATCATCTGTTATATCTTTTTTAATTGTTATTTATAATAATAATAATTAAACTTTCACATATTTTATTCTTGTAAAACCTGCTTCACAATGAAAAATAATAAAGAACATATATGATCCGCGAGCGAAGCAAGCATTATTCGCTAGTTAAATATTATTTCAATTAGTTTGTCAATCGCGAGAAAAGCGAGCGTTTCTTGCTAGTACTAAATTATGCAACAAGGGGCGAAAGTAACAGATTTTTACTGCGGGTGGGTTTACTGCCTGAGCGAGTAGATTTTTCCCCTGCAAATTTTGGGCTCAGGCTGATACGGAACAGAGCAGCTAAGAGAGAGAGAGAGAGAGAGAGAGAGAGAGAGAGAGAGAGAGAGAGACACCTTCTCCTAATCCTCAGCCTTCTTGGCTCGGAAATGCGTTTTTTTTTTTAATTGATATGTTGACGAAAACTCCGTAACTGTAAGTTATGACTACATCATTATATTTACTTTGTAAAAAATATCTATTTATTGTACGAAATAAACGATACTTTCACAGTTTCCTTATAAAAGCGGCATTGTTTCATCAAAATGTCGAAGGATAAAGGAAAAATACTGTAATTGTTTTCTACATCTTTACCTTCCTCTTGCCTCGGGAAAATCGATAAACGCTCTCCAACGTTTATTGTACAATCATCGAGGGGTATGGTCAAATAAAAAATAATAATTTAGAATAGCTTCCTCGATCTGTTTTGAGCATCGTCTCTAGCTAGTCTATAAATACAAAGATTCGAGTAGAGCCGAAAATCCCTGAAACGCATGGAAAGTCTTTCTCTTTCTCCGATACGAGGTCACGAAGAGAAGTGCTGAACCACGGGTGACGCTTTCATCTTAGTGTAACGGTCTGTAATGGGGCGAGATGATTAATGGCGTCCGTCAGGATAGCGTTAAGCGTTGTGATGCATTCGTCGAATGATGACGTAGCGAGGGATGGATAGTCACATGCGCTAAGAAAGTCCCTTAACTTTTCGGCACTGATTCCTTTAGTTTCTGTATGAATATGTATTATAGTGGAATCTGTACATCGAGAGTAAAAGAAAGTAATTACAGAAATTTATAAAAATAGTATTCATTTAAAATCAGAAATATGTATAAAAAATTAGTTTTTAAATAGTATTTATCAAATTATGCATACTAAAAACTATTTGTTAAATAATACAAAATACTATTAATCAATTGTTATAAACAAAATTTTAGTTGTTCACCTACGAATAAAATGAAACAGGCATGGCTAGTTACTTGGTAAGTATCTTGAGAGTTGTTAGTAATTGATGAATCTATTTTAAGTTTAAACTGGCAATCATGCAACTCAGCGCTTTATTAAACACAATGATTTTTTGATGCTTCATTATGAATAAAAAGTATGTTTATAAACTTGCCTTTGTTTGATTTCTCTCAGTTGTTTTTTAATCTATAATTTTGTTGTAAACAAAGTTATGTCATTATGTTACATTATGGTATTGACATGCATAATAATACGCAATACATCAAACTCGCCTAACCTTTTTGCCTTTGGTAAAAGTTTTTTTTAGAGACTTCATGACTTTTTGAGCGAACTTATTGAAGTACCTTTAATTTGTTTTAAAAATAAATTATAAACATTTTTAACTCCTCTTGGCCATTGTCATGGTCGAAACAGATATATCCTCTCTGACTTATCGAAACGCATAAGCAATCCCGAGGATAGGGTTGAGCGCGATGCTGCTGAAAAATCCAAGGAGATTGTAGAGATGCGTAGAGATCTATCAGCCCAAGTCTAGGAAGCGGACAATAGAGCTGCACTGCAGGACATAGCAGAGATTGCTGTCTCCGGGAGACCAAGATCTCTAGATTGCGACCTTCGTCAAGCTGTCGAGCGTATTCTTGCAGCCATTGGTATGGCTGGCCAGACAAGCTTTCGATGGTACGTTGTCCATCGCAAGGCCGCCTTTTCTGAGCGAATAATAATTACGTTTCGCAATTATTAACGCTAGTGAATTTTGTTTGTTTTCATGAGTGTCGGAGAAATGGAGAGCATCGAGGGAAGAGGACAGGAGTTTCGAGAGAACAGCAGAAGTACGAGGAGCCGCGGCCATTTTCAAGAAAGAAGTCGAGGGTCGCAGCAGAGATACGCAAATTCGTATCTCTGCTGCGACAAAGAAAGCGGATGATGTACGTGAGTATGAGTGAGAGAGAGAGAGAGAGAGAGAGAGAGAGAGAGAGAGAGAGAGCATGGAGACGCGCGCGGCAACAGCGGGGCTAATCGGGAGAACGCGAAGCGAGGAACTTAAAGAGAGAGAAAAGTCGGCTGCGCAATAGTCTGTTTCCAGACTCGCAGCAGACTCGCGAGGCTCGTCGGTTCCGTCGCGGATAGGGAGAAGCGCGAGATAGTCTCGAGCCATCGACGAGAGAAGACTTGTTCACGAGTGTTCGTGTGTGCGTTGCGGAGATTGCGGGGATGCGTCGCGGAACATCATCGAGTGTGAACGAGGGGATCGCGCGCGGGATTTTCACGGAGGTGGTGTAGGAGAAATGAGTGTGAAGAGTGTGTATAGAGAGAGAGAGATTAGATTAGATTAATTGGTTTTATTTTGCGTACAATGTGTTGTACGATCAATTATGTACAGCAGGAGTAGTAAGAGTACAGAAATAATAATAGTATAAGATGTCTGTTGTAGTAGAAGTGTAGTGTGATGATAAGGTGAGGATGAGTTAAACGAGAGTATGTGAGTGTGTGCGTGTGCGTGAGTGAGAGCATGATGTTTATGTGTTTTCGAATTCGAAGAAGTGCTCTTTAGTTAGATTCTTGAAACCTGAGATAGAAGCAGTGTTGCGAATGTGTGATGGTAGGTTGTTCCATAGGTATGAAGCGCTGATATGAAACGAGTTCCTCAGCGTCTCCATCGCGAAGGTAGGAATATCCAGAGGTGTCACCTCCCCCCTAACAGGCCGGAGTGTCACGCGGAAGTCGAAGTATGCCAGTACATATGATGGTACGGCTGTGTTAAACATCTTTCGTAAGAAACAAGCAGTGAAATATTTCCTGCGTCCTGCAGTGGTTAGCCACTGCAGCTCCCGCCTGTACGGGGAGATGTGCTCAGCTCTCCTTACACCATAGATGTACCGAATTCCTGTATTCACGAGCCTCTGTAGTTTTAAGACTAGTTCCTGTGTCAGGTCACAGTATACAAGAGAGCAATAGTCAATAAGGGGAAACAGGAGCGCTTGCACTAAGTGCTTACGCAACCTGAGATTGGTACTCTTTCTGAAAAAGTAAAGCCTGTACATTAGTGAGTGAGCACGCTTACACACTTGTGTAACGTGCTCCTTCCACGTAAGTTTAGAGTCGAGCACCAATCCCAGATTACGCACGGAGGATTCAAAGCTGACCTGGGCACCCCCAATGTTAATATAGGTGTTAGCTGTTGACGTTTATGTAGTAGGGAGAGCCCAGGACGATTGCTTTGGTATTAGCAACATTAAGTTTTAGCCTGTTCTATGCAGCCCAGCCCATTATCCTTTCGGCATTAGCACTCATCTTGTTTGATAAAGAATCGAGCTCCTCAAGGTGGCATTGACTGTAAATTTGCAAGTCATCCGCATAGATGAGGTGGGAAACATCGGTATCAAGGCAGAAACCGATGTCGTTGATGTACAATGCGAACAGCAAGGGACCCAAAACGGATCCCTGCGGTACGCCGATGTTGAGACGCTGAGGAGAAGAACGCTCACTATTGTCACCAACGACGGCCTGCTCTCTCCCAGAGAGGTAGGAGGCAAACCAGTGAATGACTTGCTTTGAGAAGCCGAAAGTGGATAGCTTTCTCAGGAGCCTGACGTGACACACAGTGTCAAACGCCTTGCTAAAGTCGAAGAGAAGGAGTAGTGTTACTTTCTTTTTGTTTATCCCGATCCTGGCATCATCAGTTAGCTTAATTAGGCCAGACTGAGTGCTGTGACCAGTGCGGAAGCCTGTTTGAAGGTTGTCTGTCAATAGCCTTGATTCAAGGTATTCTGAGACCTGCTTGTGCACCAGCCACTCCAGGGCCTTGGAGAGAAAGCAGAGAAGTGAAATCGGACGGTAGTCAGTCAGGGCTGTTGGTGAACTGATTTTGTTGAGTGCGCGCACAACTGACAATTTCCAGGCAGATAGGAAGCAGGGTACGCTCAGAGACAGGTTGAAAATGTGGCTTAGTAAGGGAGCGAGAATCGGCAATACTTTTGAAATGACAACCTGTGGGCTGCCATCACTTCCCCTGGCCTGGGTGTCAAAGTGCGATACCGCAGCCAACACTTCCGATTCCGTTATAGGACTGAACTCGAAATGTTCCGGGAGGTCAAGACATTCCAGGGTGAGAAGATAATCCTCAACAGCAGGAGCCAACGGATCGTTGGAGATCGCGCTGAAATGCCCGTTGAGTTCATCTGTGGTAAATCGAGATGGTAAGGGGGCCTTGATGGCAGAAATTCCAAGTTTCTCCAGCTCTCTCCAGATCTCGGCAATGTCGGTCAAGGTAGACAGGCGTGAATAGTAGTAATTCAGCCTGGCTTCCTCGACTTGTTTATGGGCATAG
>JAZHPH010000314.1:87207-120094 GCA_037356405.1 Nasonia oneida | reverse complement strand
TCTTGAGAGTTGCTCCTTGCTTCATTACGATTCAATATGATAAACTTGACTTTGTTTGATTGATCTCAGTTCTTTTATATCTGTAATTTCGTTGCGGAATATATCAAACTTGCCTAACCTTTTACTTTTTCAAAAGTTAATTTTTTTTTAGAGATATTAATCCTTTTTTGTAAATTTTTTTGTGTATTTCATATTCGACGTCGTAAAAATAAAATATAAGCATCTTTAACCGTTTGGCTACAGCTTTTTTGTAACATGAAATCACTAACATGAAATCACTAATTGTTCTGATATACACCCCTTTTGATTTATTTCTATATAGTTATAGCAATTGTTGCCGTAATTATTTCGGTTATTTTGGCCGTAATTGCGATTATTTTGGTAGTTATTAAACCGGGAATTACGGTTTAAATTCGGATTTCTGCCGCTGTATCCGCCGTTGTTGCTATCGCCCCCGTTGTTATAATTCTGGTCGCCGTTTAGATTAATCGCAGAGCCGTTGCTCGCGTTGTGATTTTCTGGATTTGTGCCATTATTATTGCCGTTTCCATTATTATCATCATAGCGGAAATTTCTGCCTCTATTAGCATTCGTATTTTCAATTATTTTTTCCGCGGCGTGTCTTATGATTGTGCGGCACTCATCAAGTGGGTGCCCTGGCACCTTGCAGTACGTGCAATATGTTTTTGTCGGTTTTGCGGTCCGATTGCGCGTTGGGTTTTTCCGGCCTTGCGTCTCTGTCCGCGACGGGGCTAGCCTCTTTAGCGATCACTAGACGCACCTGTGCTGATGCCCTTGAAGCGCTGTTTTAGCTGGGTATGGCTGATCTCGCGCTTTGCTTTCCTTCATACCCGATTGCTACAATGATAGCGGCACCCAGGGATTTTGGCCATTTACTATGAACCAAGTGGTCTAGTGGGGGCTTGAGTCTAAGCAAGAATTGCTAAAGCACGTCCTCGTCCGCCTGTCGCCGCCGCGCCTCTCTGTCAGCGTTTGATAACTCTGGGGCTGAGTTTAGAATAGTTTTCAACCGATTATATAATTTACTGATGCGCAAACCGTAGTCGCCGGCCGTTTCGCTTTCGCAATACCTATATTTGCGTAGTGAAGGGTTAGATCGCTCAATAATTCCTCGACGGACGAATAATCGGCGGTTCTGGCTCGGTAGCCATCAGCAGCATTTCCTCTTAATCGATTCGCGATTTGCATCAGTAGAAATTTCTCGTGTGCCAGTCTGAATGTATCTGCCACTTCACGTTTGGCATTACGAAATAAATTCAAGTTGTCGGGATCGCCGTCAAAATATGGTGTGTAACTCGCCGCTTGGTGGAATGACATTTTCTTTCGCGGCGGCGCTTCGTCGCTATCATGGTATAACGTGCTTTCATTTATGGGGGGGGGGGGGGGTGCGCACTGGTATAAGGATAATCGTGATTGATGGGTGTGTGCTCGATTTCGGTCCCCGGGCCTCCTGCTTTAATCATTTTAACCCTCGCTTGCCCTGGCAGATCCTGTCGCTGCAGGTGCCTTTCTCGTTCTCCTGGTAATTTGGGGGGCACATCGTCGCCGCGTCTTTTTCCGCCGTTGCCGTTTGCTCGCCAATGATTACTTCTGCGGTACGCGTCACGTTCATCCTGATCCGATTCGTCGACTTTTCTGCTGTGATGCTCCGATTTTGTCTCCGGATTTACTCGAAGTTTTTGTGATTAATTCGTATATCGCGCAATCTGGTCGGGTACCTGGGCTGCTCTCATATTCGCTATCGGGTGTGTCGCTCGAGTAGTCGTCGTATGTGTGCGCTCTGTCTCGTCTTGTCTCCAGTTTGTTGTTTGTTTCTGTCTCAAAATCGTCTTCGCTGTCCGATCCCGTATCGGTCCTTATATTTCCTTATCCGTCTGATTAGGTTGTTCGTGTACTGTGCTGCTATTTTCGAGTAGCTGTTTTTGAGCTGTGCTCCAATTTTGCGTCATTCTTGTGCGGTGTATCTCGTTTTTTGAATCGCTTGACTCTAACACTGCGGCACTTAACCTACGCGTTACTCCTCTTCGGAGGCATTTTCTGCGCTATCTTAAATATCTGACTTGCCCGGCTTAATTAAGTTTTCGCGTATCTTGCAGGTCGCTCTCTGCACCTGATTTTCCGCTTCTTGTCGCGCTAATTATTTTCGGGGGTGCCATAATATAATTTTCTTGCTTTGATTTATGGTGCGCGGACTTTACACTGTAGCTATTTTGGCACTTGCGAAAATATGTTTGGGTATTTTAATTCGTTCCCGGAAGCCAAGCTGGGTGGATATTTAATATGAGGGACTTACATTTAAGCCAGTCGTTTTACGTGCGGGCTATGCCTTGAGCTTCCCCACACGGCCCCCCATGGGGCGCGGGGCCGAGATACGCTCGGCCAACGCGAACATTGACTGCACGTTAACATTCGATGACCTACCGATGCCTAGTGACATTAAGTGGGAAGTCAACCTGTCGCTCGGATGGGCGGCGGGATCCATCCAGTCCCTCGTGACTCTGCAGGTCAATACCCGAGTTGTGCACTGCAACTCACACACCGAAAGATAAACTTTCTGCCCAGCATGCGGGCTAACCACTGCCACCACGAGTCCTTTAACCTGTCGGGACAGGATTAACTATCCTGCGGCTCCCCGACCCCGTGGTACTGATTTTATTCTCCCCAGTAGAGAGTGCACAAACGTTTCCACCGGAGTGTACTAAGCGTGGAGTGTACTACCACGTTATAAACGTCCCACTCGTTCTGGCATTGGCCAACCATACATTACGCCGGAGCGTTCCCAGGGCTAGAGTCCCAAGCAGCTAGTTAGAGTCCGACTAGCTTACAAGGGCCTGGGTATACTAGGTTTGATCTTCACCAACCGGATGGTCCGTCAATCACTAGACTAGTTCCAGCTCAGAACATTACTGATCCTTCCCCCTTCCTCTCGTGGGGGGTATACCGAGGCTACCGAAATCTCAGGGTTCACCCAACTGTCCTGGCAGAAATGCCACCCGCCCGGGGCTCTTCCGTTCGGAAGATATGAGGGACTTACAGAAAGCTGAGCGCTCTGTCCATGCTGGTTGCTGGTGACGCTGCTGGGTCAGGCTGGTTGCTCGCGCGTGTCGGCGGCTGGTGCGCGCCGACGGTTTGGCTGCTTGTGTGTTGGCCCAGATGGGCTTCGTTGGTCCAGATGGACTTTGAGGGCCGAAGATCGGCTTTGTGGGCCCAGATGGACTTTGTGGATTTTTGAGTCTTGTTTTGCAGTCGAGGCGTTCCTTGTTCAATCAGTCGACTGCTTTTTTGACGCTTTGCGTTATTTTTTTAGCTCCGACGGTTGTCGTGAGCCTCGGCAACCTCGTGGATTTTATTGGCTTAATTCTCTGTTATCCCTGACTTTTCGCTGTTGTATTCTGCGGTGGCTATTTTGTACCACGTGCCTAGTTGCCGCTTTCCTTCAATTTCTCTGAAAATTCTCTAAGTAATTTTTAGATGGCTGCGGTGGAAAGTTGCCGTAACTCAGCTGCTGTCTTGGCTGCTGCTGAGTTCCACGTAGGGATACCAGATGTCACGGAATGGGTGGGTGCTCCCAGAGAGCACTTGGAGGCGCAGAAGAGAAGAAGGCAGAGGTGGAGAACAAGCTCGTGTATTAGTCCCAAAAAGGGAGCTCTGTCCAGTATGGTGGTCGCCGGTGATCTGCCCGCTCTGTCGTCGATGCGACTCGACGATGAAGAGCGGTCGCGCAAGTGGAGATGCACACCTTGTATTTCTGTACGCGCGAGCTCTCAGGTGGCGGATTACCTCGCTGACGATGCGCCTGCATCGTCGGTGGTACCACCGGATGTGCCGACGGAGAGCCTGGTGCTCGTCCGTGACATTTCAATTTACTTTTCCTTTCGAAGGATGATATACGTGATTGTTAAACTATAGCGGACTAAGCATTAATTAACAAGTAAGTTTAGACTACACCGATTCCCATATTGCCCGATGTTTGTATATGCAGTCTACGCATGTGCAACTTTGTATATAAATAAAGTTCTTAAATCTTTTTATGTAAAATAATCGAGTCAATACTTTTGATATCTTTCAAATACTATCAAAATCAAGTAACCCAATGTACAATTGAATAAACAATATTGTAAATATATGTCTTATTTCCGTTTCTCTTTAAAAAACGACCTTTCCACGCTCATTATATTTCATGAAGCTTCACGACTCTTGAGAAACCGCATGAAGCTTATATACTAGGGGTGTGCGAGCCAAACTCGAACTTTTTTTATTTTGATTACAAAAAAAATCTGGGATGTTAAAAATCTACTTAAATACCACGATTGTCGCGTTTTTACACATATCTAACGAATACTATGGTTTTTTCTTGTTTCATAACAGGGATATGTTACTTAAAGTTTCTAGTACTTTTTCGAGTTTTTTTTGAGCTATTGCCTAAAAAATAACTCGATTGGTTGTTTGGACTAATTTTTCAGCCTATCAACATTTTTTTGCTTTTGTAATCTATTGAATCTGTTCAATCCGTATGTTAACTTAAAATCTAAATACTTACAATATATTATTATGTCTTGTTCAATTATTTGCACCATAATGTCGTAACCAAATGTAAAACTCGACTTTTGACTCGCACACCTCTATTATATACATCGACGATATGTTTGGTAAGATGATGTAATGTGCCATGTTCAAATTACATAAATATATATGCATACATGTGTGTGTAGGTTATGAATGAGTATGTATGTACAAGTACATTAATATATATGCATATATTTATATACGACTACAAATGACACCTGCGTGACTGCAACCATGCGTAGTGACTTATTCCTGGCGGTTGCGACTGATTCTGAGGTGAAGCGGTGATGTTTGCTAGTGTTAGTGTTTGGAGCGTGCTAAATTCGCCCAACACCTTGGGAGCGTGCTGAATCCGTCTCTTGGCATAGCATACACCGGAGAGCGCTTTGAACTTAGATCCGTGCCACAGAGATAAGTACAAGCTAAGGACCGTCGAGTGGAATCTCCGGCATTAGCAAGAGCAGTTGATCATCTTAACTATATATTGCCACGTGAACGCGTGTAAATGGTAACAATCAGCATCTGCCACGAACGGGTGTTTATAACCATCTCAAGTGCGCAGGTTTATAATAATAATTCTAAGTTGCTAAGATAAATCATAGATACAGTTAAGAAATTAGACTAAACATTCTAATAAATAGCCGTAAAACGTAGAACTTTCGAATCTAATAATACAACATCTAAATTCAGTCAAACTCTGTATTCTGAATGTCTGTGGAGTGTTCTGGGCTAATAAAAACATAACAATCAATACAATTCAAACCCTTGTATATTAAATCGTAGATAATAATTAAACCTCAATTGACATAAATACATTCACATTAGCTACTCAGTCACGACGTGCAGGTAAGAGTTCAATACTTGTGGACAAACCATCAGCGTCCACGCACGAAGTGAGTTTAGCGGACATAACGCTGAGTCCGCAGGATACAGAAGTGTCACAACCAACCTGCCTTCCACGACCGCAAGTAACAGCAGACACTCCTACGTCCGCCTATCGTAGTCGCGGACAGAATACCATCCGTGCACAAATTCGCGTCCGCGCAGACGAGTAGCGTGGGTATGTCCCATAATTAGATCTTACAGTCCGCGTGTAACTCTAGTAATATAAAGCTTTCGAGCCGAAGGCTAGTTTCACTCAATTAAAATAATTATTTGTATACTCGTACAGTCCGTCCTTATACCAGGTACGACCTTTACAATGATATATCGGATGAACGGGTTGCTCTTCCTTTTGAGCAAACTGAATTTTTTTTCAGGCACGTGAATGACCTCGTGCGCGGCTGCATATTGCGATGGCCTAACACTAGCGGCATCGATGGTCACTAGCTGTTATTGTTACTCATGGAACTGCAGCTTGTAATGTCTCTTCTATCTCTCCTTTCTGTGCTGCTCTGGCTCTTTGTTGGTTGTGACGATATCACACTCACGTTCGTCGATCTTTTTCTTTTCATTCTCGTTCATGCAGCTTGTCGTCATCTTCTCCATCTGCCTCGACCGTCCTCGTCGTTTATAGCTTTCAGATTACTAGCTGAATCAATGCTGCCGTCGAAATCGTAGCTTCTTGCAGCGTTGAGCCCAGCCTGGACATGTTTTATTGCGTAAAATTGCGTTCGTAGCTACTCTTGTGTGTTATTGGCGTCCAAGCTTCACTGCAACGCTTTCAACGAGTACAGGTTGACCCGGAAATGTTGCACTAGTGCTTATAGTAATAGATTGTATGGTTGATTGGTCGGTGAGACTGCTCATATTTTTACTCGTATAAATTCAAAATAATATTTTGTATGTTTTAGACATCCTGAGATCGCTCCAAGTACTTCATTTCAAATTGTACAGAAAACGATCCAACGAACAAACAATGCTCCCAGTGCAATAAAAAGCTAGTATGATTCTGTACAAGATTTTGCAAAGCACCTTGAAGAAAATCCTGGTATTTAAGTGAACAAAGCTGTAAATGAAAGAAAGACATCTATATCCGCACACTTAATCAAGTCCTCATTAAATACTTACCATCTAATAATATATTATGTTAACCTGTTAAACGAATTCGACAATGAAAATGACATTTTCCTCGATAGCCCATTTAAGTCCGCACCTGCTATCAAAGGTATCACACACGTGCTTACTATTCTAAGTAAGAAGTACAATACGGTAAGACATGACATTTTATTATATTTATGATAATATGAAAGAAAATTATTTATAAATTCTTATATTTGGTTGTTTCACGTATTTGGATCTTTATGAGCCGACGTACCACGAAAGCTTATGTTTCTATTTGTAACCACATCAAAGAAAATTTCCCTAATTTTCAACCTGAGCGAGCAAATTGCGATTTTAAAAAGGCTGAACTAAAGTGAGAAAAACATTTACCGTGCTATCGTATACTGTTTTTCTCGTACTGTGGGCGAAATAAGAAACAGAAATAATTTCGGCATACACGAAATTAACGGTATCAAGCAAGGGTTTCGAGTATGAGAATTCGGTCTTTCGCACATGCTATCCCCGAATTAGAAATTGAATTTCGCACACAGTTTGTCAAAAAGAATATTGACGCTGCTCTAAAGTTTAATATCGTTTTCATAACACGTGCATAGAAAACGCGCTTTTCGCTTACGAAAAAATGGAGTGAAAGTCGAGTTTTTCAAGCCTGGGCGAAATGCCATTTTAGTGTTTTTGTGTGTATATGTACATATAAACACACCCAAACACACATATATACATATATCTTAACCCATTACGACCTAGCAGGACGTTTTTCGGTTGCACTTTTGAACCACTGTATTTTTAGTATAATCGGGGTCTCAGAAATATCGGAGTAGTCATTTTCGACGTAAAATTTGATGATCTTTCAGAATCTGACCTTCGATTTTGCAAAAGATGAGTGGTTTAAAAGTTATAAACAAATTTATAAAAAAAAAAACATGGTTTGAGAAAAAAAAAATCGCTTTCATTTCGATTTTCAAAATGGAAATCATTGAAATACTTGCGTCATACGTACAAATATCGCGTTTTCGAACCCTAAACTAAAAGTTATGACGATTTAAATCGACTGAAAACCGTTTAAACGCACAAAATGGCGGCCAGGCAAAAAAAAATGAAATAAAAAATTTCGGAATTTTTAACTCGAAAACGAAGAGCTTTAGGGAAAAAAGTTATAGAACAAAAAGTGCTTAGAAGATATCAAAGAACACGTATGAATTTTTTCAGAATTTTTTGATAGATTTTTGGATTTTCGGAAAATATGGGAAATCCGATTTTCCAAAATCACCTCCGAAAATTCTGAAAAAATTCACACGAGTTTTTTGATATATTCTAAGCACTTTTTGTTCTATAACTTTTTTCCTTAATCTCTAAGTTTTGGAAATATGATTTTAGATGAAAAAAATCAATAATTATTATGATCCAAATCGAAACAGGTGCCACAAAAGTAATCTTTGCAATCAATACACATAATTGTTGTTCTCTTTGAGCATTTTTTAAAATTGACACAATTTCTTCTATGTTCAGTTGATGTCTTTATATGACATTTAAGTCGTTCGTCGGTTTTTTTAGCTAAATATTTTTCAGCAATTGCCAGAGCAATGTCTTTTGAACCAATTTTTTTCTCAATGCTCGATAAATTATGAAGGACAAGCGCATTCGTAAGAGATGACTGGATTAGGCGCAGGAACATTGCCCAAGTCCATTTTTTGGCTCTTAAACATGGCATCAAGTTACTGCAATGTCCGTCGTGCAAATCAACACCACCCATATGTTTATTATAAAGTTTATTTGCCATAGGAAAAGGTATCTCGATTTTACTTTTTGATTCTTTCGAATATCTTTTTGTACTCGATAGTGGTTCAACGCCAGCGGCCGTTGAAAGTATCGAGACAGGCTTAGAATCCATCACAGTTATAAAATTCAAACCGCTTTTCTCCTCGTGTTTTACTGATACAGTACCTCTTGCTGCTTTTTTGTCCACTTCATTTTCAATATTCACCCTATTTCTTCTCACTGTTCCCGTAGCTTTCAAACCTATTTTTTTTAAGTGTATCATGAGATCGGGATTACAAAAAAAATTATCGAAGTATAAATGATACTGCGTAATTTTTTTTGCGCTAGTGGATAAAAGTAACTTTTGTACCATCATTAAAACGACTCGGCTTCCCAAGGCACATTTACATAATTTTACGTCGTTATGAGTTGAATAGATATTTGACCCTTTTCCACAATAAATGTCACAGTCGAATAGATATCCATCAGGACTACAAATTCCCCACATTTTGATTCCAAAACGTGCCGGCTTGTCCTTCATAAATTGGAGTAACACAGTTCTCCCATGAAATTTTACCATCATTTCGTCTACAGACAAAGCTGTAGAAAAATAACCGAATTTCTGAGCGTTTTTTTTGAAAATTTCAAGGATTGTTCTGACCCTCCAAGCCCTGTCATCTAAACTTTGTTCTTCTAGTTTCGAGAATTTTATTTTCGACTTGATTGTAAGAAATTTGTCTCGAGCCATTGTTGCAATTATAATAGGACACGATAGCAATAAATTGTTAGACCAATAGTCTCTTTGGGACTTTCGTTGATTGAAGATAGATGTAATGATTATACCCACAAAAATATCTAAATCAATCATCGTCAAATTATAACCATTCTCACGAGTACTATCAATTATGTGATTTTTCAACTCTAAAGAAAAGAAAAGTTCAAATAACTCTACGAGAGAAGAGTCACGAATGAACTTTATGGTTTTTGCGGGTAACAGATTTTCATTTTCAGGGTAATTATTATACTTATATTCTCCATTTTTCCATGAATAAATGTAGTCTGGCTCTAATTTAGATTGATTTTCATCGTAGCTGTCCAGTACTTTAGAATAACTGACATTTGGTATAGAATTCTGTTTTTTATCGAAATCATCAGATTCAGAATCAGAAGATGGATAGTCAGAATCGTTATCATCAGGGATGATGAGTGCTTCTGAATGTCCATCTTCATGTTCTTCAATTTCTATACTTTGAATGTAATCAGATTTTTTTCGACGCTTTGCCATGGAATGCGACATATTATGAGGAAATGTCCAAAAGTTATCAAGAAGATAAAAAGACGAAGAGATTCAAAAAATATTTGAAGAAGATGAAAATGTTATAGATTATGTTCAAAAATATTGGGAATAAATATTTGAAAATTTTATTTGTTTTGAGGATATTACGTTAATAATAATGATGATGAAATTCGGTTTATCGGAAAAGTACTTTGTAAGTTGATACAGTAAAATTTTAACAACTTCCAGTGATATGAATATCGATACAACGGAAAATATGCATAAACAGCGTAGTAAATTAGATGCGTGAAAAAAAAGACTTTCAGAATTTTTAACTCGGAAACGAAGGCCTTTAGGGAAAAAATTTATAGAACAAAAAGTTCTTAGAAGATATCAGAGAACACGTGTGAATTTTTTCAGAATTTTTTGATAGATTTTTAGATTTTCGGAAAATATGGGAAATCCGATTTTACAAAATCACCTCCGAAAATTCTGAAAAAATTCACACGAGTTTTTTGATATATTCTAAGCGCTTTTTGTTCTATAACTTTTTTCCCTAAAGCTCTTCGTTTTCGAGTTAAAAATTCCGAAATTTTTTATTTCATTTTTTTGGGCCTGGCCGCCATTTTGTGCGTTTAAACGTTTTTCAGTCGATCTAAATCGTCATAACTTTTAGTTTAGGGTTCGAAAACGCGATATTTGTACGTATGACGCAAGTATTTCAATGATTTCCATTTTGAAAATCGAAATGAAAGCGATTTTTTTTTCTCAAACCATGTTTTTTTTTTATAAATTTGTTTATAACTTTTAAACCAGTCATCTTTTGCAAAATCGAAGGTCAGATTCTGAAAGATCATCAAATTTTACGTCGAAAATGACTACTCCGATATTTCTGAGACCCCGATTATACTAAAAATACAGTGGTTCTAAAGTGCAACCGAAAAACGTCCTGCTAGGCCGTAATGGGTTAAGGCGAAAGTGTTTTTTCCCTAGGGGCAAAAGTAAATTACTTTCTCACGAAAGTGGGCACTTTCGCCCCGGTAGCAAAAGTAGACAGCACTTTCGCCTCCAAAATTAAAATTTTTGGAATTTTCAAAACTCGCAAAATTTTTTAAATTTTCAAAATTCTGCTTTTTCAGGCAGGCTAAAAAGAGCGCTATCGATGGCCTGATTAGAAAAAGCACGGTACACAACAAGGGGCGAATTGGCAACATTCGCCCTTAGTTCTGTAATGTACTATTCTGTATACAAGAATACTAAATGCTTAAAATAATAAGGTAATATGATTTATTCGCACAATGTATGTATTTCAGGCTGTAGGAAGAAAGGCCAAATCAGAAGAATGCAATCTCTTTTTGAAAAGAGATAATGCTAAAGTGAATCCAGAGGGTCACGAAATAACAAAATAATAATATTAATTGCATTACTTCTTCCAGAAAAAATTCCCGAGGCTATGGCAATAATAAAACAAATAATTGATGATTACAATAAAAATAATCCCGAAACATTAAAAAAGTGGACAACATTTTTGAACTATTATTTTCAAAACGAATGGATCAAAAAAATTACTCCTTAAGTATTTTCAGTCTATAACATGGTTGATCAAACCAATAATTATCTAGAATCGTATCATCGTACTATGAACGAAATTATGAGGACGAATCCGACTGTCGCGCATTATTTTCCTAAGTTCTTTTGAATAATTAATCAAAAAATTTTTCTTAGAACCTATTGTATATAAGTAATATACAAAATAAATTTACCGAGAATTTGATCAAGATTAGAGATAGAGGCAAAGGCTAGAATCGATTTTTGAGCTGCACAGCTAGTAAAAAGCTTTCGTGAATTGACGCGTAAGATACAGGTAATCTCAGGTAAGTTCTTTTGAATAATTAATCAAAAAATTTTTCTTAGAACCTATTGTATATAAGTAATATACAAAATAAATTTACCGAGAATTTGATCAAGATTAAAGAAACTGCGATTTTGGACATGAAGTGAGCGCGAAAAAAGTGGAGACTACAGTCACGCGAATATTGGAAACACGCTTGCGCGATGAAGCTATTCGCATTGCCTGGTTGGAAATGTCCATATTAAACAAATTAAATAAATAACCATTATTAAACAAATTGAATAAATAACATAATAACAATATTTTACAAAGACAAAGACAGACAAACCTCAAAGTTTTAAAAAGTTTCGGAAGTTTCTAAAAAACGTGACAATTAAAAAAAATGTTTGCAAAACATTATTGTATTTAGGGGAAAACAATTTTATATTCGGTAAAAAGTTGTAAATTGTGAATAGTTAAAAATGTTCATTAGGGTAGATGGACAGTTTCGCAGAAATCGGGAAATTTTTATAGAAATTCGTTGTTTGAATTGAGTTGTGAAATGAGTTGTGCTACTTATGACGGGAAATTTCAACAGTGCTACTCTTCGTAGGGAGCGACGGTATGTACTATCGTATATATACGGTGAAAACGAATTTCACGCGAACGAAATGTATTCCTTTAAGAATGAGGTAATTTGTATTAGGCATTAGTGATTATAATTACGCATATTAGTTCCTGAAGTTAAAAAGAAAAAAATTAATTTGAGTAGCTAAGTCTGGTGTATTGATTTGTGTCTTTGTAATATTAATATTTATCAAAAAAACTAATAATCAAGCGAGTGATTTATCATATTCAATAATGAAGAAGTAAGTGGTTCTTGCACTAAAGGGGTATCCACATTACGTCGATTGCCTCGAACCTCATGCTTTTCACAAATCCGAGTATCTTTCAGTAGACCTCGTCCTATCAAGGGGACAATTGTCGAGACGTGAACCCAACCAGGTCAGCGGTCTCGATAGCTTTTCAAGATCTAGCAGCTTTGCGACGCCGCACTCCATCTCAAAAAATGTTTCTTCCTAGAGAGCCAGAACTCCAGCTTACAGTAGTACAGTAGTACCAGGCTGCAGTAAGAAGTTTTTTATAGCCAGAGAGCAGAGATTCCGACGAATTTTATTGACAAAATTGACGGATAAAAAAACAAGATAAGATATTTAAAATGTGTAAGTTTTGTCCAGAACACTATATAGCTCTAGTATAGCGGTTTCGAAAACTTTTTCGCGCTTCTGATTACCCAATTTTCTTCTTTAAGATATAGGACCTCTTCTTCCACAAATGTTTGACACTTATTGCTAAAGATACTGCAAAAACTGCTATTACTGCTACTACTTTATTCTCTTTATTTTTCAAATGTATTTTTTCAGAGTATGCATAGTAGGTATTGAATTAAATATAAGTAAATACTTTAAAAATTAGTTTAAAAAAACAATTCTAACTTTTGAGCGTTTACAATTAAATATTGAGAGTTACACTCCTATCGCGTAGTACGGTCGAGGTGTTTGCGAGCCGAACATGAGTACTGCGCAATTCACCAAATTCATTTTAAGTGCCAGGAGGGAATACGGTAGTTCCAGCATAGTGTTGTGAAAAATATATTTATCATAACATATTATATTAAAGCATTACCAAAATTCCGCCACGACATATTTCGTATTTCAAATGCAAAGAAAAAAACAAAAGAATAAGCTTAGACATTTGTTTGCTTAGTAAAAATAAGCTTATTTCTTACGCTAAAAATAACCTAATGTGAATGTCCGCTTCAAATGCGAAGATAATCTACCTCTTTCGTTTATAATATTATTAATAAATTTACTGAAACGAATAATGGAAGTAATAAAATGCATCTTTCAAGTAAAACCTACTTCAAAAATAAGTTATTTTTAAAAAGTATTATGTGTATATAAGTACGGTAAATGGAGAAAAGAGAGTAGTCAAGGAAATTAAACACTGGAGCTGCGATTTTTTGAGCAGTAAGTTAAGGTTCTCAATGCGGTTTTTTACATTCGATTCGTGAGACTGTCTACAAACTTTGCGACCTATTTTGATTAATACATTTTTTGAAAATTCAGTTTTGCATAAACAATATGCATTTTAAAATGCATTGCGAAAAGACGCACTAAATAAAAACTCCGTAAATCAAGATGGAAATGAGTTCAGGTTTGCTACTCGGGAGTTTTTGGAGTCGCTGCATATTAAAACTCGAAAAGACGACGTTGATACTGTCCACCTTGGGGACCAGGTATCTCGGAGTGCGTCGCCGTCGCAATATTCGTATTTAGCGACCCCAAAAATCCCCGAGTAGCAAAACTGGTCTCATTCTCATCAATATTAACGAAGTTGTAAATTTTTTATTTAGTGTCTCTTTGTAATGCACTTTGAAAATGCTTATTGTTTTTGCAAAACTGCAAATTTTCAACTGCAAATAAAAATTGAATGAATTATTTTAGATTCACTACATTAGAATCTACATTTAAGGTTACCAATCTTTTCTTAAAAACAATATTGGCTAAGGTTCCTAATTCTTGTTCAAAAACTATGACTTTGTTAGCCATTTATAATCTAATATCCTTGCCTAAGATAAGCCAATTCGCCACTTTTAAGCTTATTTTTGTGTTAGAATTGGTTGCGATTTCGGTCAGAGGATTCATTAAACTTTATAGAATGGCGCTGTGCTGTTTATATTGATGAAAATAAAAATAATAAAAGGTAAGGTTAACGCTAAGATCGTGCAAATACCGATTCGCATTCTAAAACTTGAAAAAATAAGAGTCCATTTGACAATTTATTTTGGTAGAATGATTCTTTGAATACACTATTGCGCTCCAGTCTTTGTTTTTCATTATACGCTTTATTTAAAAAGTTTTATTAACTAGAAAAATAATGTTTTTAGCTCACATATCCCCTTAAGGCAAATAATAACTTCCATAATAACTCACATTATAGGGGTGAGGGTAAAAATTTTGAAAAATAAAGATTTTAAACGAGAAAATTACAAATAGATTTATAACGAAAAGTAAAATTTTGAGTTCCAAAATATTAAAAAGGTATAATTTTGAAAACCTGAATTTGGAAATTTATAAAAATATCCTTTGCGCAATATTTTAACCACAAATATCACCTTTCGCAATATTTTAGTTCAAAATTTTTGTTTTATGAATTTTTTTATTTCAAAATCTCAGTTTATAAATTTTGAATTTCTAATCTCTACTTTTTCAATTTTTTATTTTTCAAAATTTTTACCCTCACCCACATTATATATATTAGTTTCTTTATTTGTTATTTTCTTCGAGGTAAAAATTAAGCTCATAATAGTTTACTAAAACAAAAATACGAAAAATCAGGTTATAATAAATTTTTATTATTCAGCACAATAAATATTTTCTACATTTATTATTGTGATTACAAGAAATTTAATTTAAATTTTAATTTATACCCATTCTTCAGACACACACACACACACATATATATATATATATATATATATATATATATATATACATGTTACGTCTTCAATTTTTTTAATTTAACTGAAATTCTCTCTCGCTCTCTCTCATACACGTGTATGTTAACACGCATGCGCATATATATCAAGTTAGAAAATATACTCTCTGGCGGGCGTACTGCTGGTCGTAGTAGTACAGCGCGTAGCTCTAGCTTGAATCCACGTAAAATGCATGGCAGGTTGTTCATAGAATCAAGAGGCAAAGGCTAGAATCGATTTTTGAGCTGCACAGCTAGTAAAAAGCTTTCGTGAATTGACGCGTAAGATACAGGTAATCTCGGTAATTTAAAACTCCTATGGTTTTCTAAATTTAAAGTTACTCTTAATGATTTTTCTTCTATATTTTATTACAGCTATTTGTATACAATTTGGGACTGCACTTTATGATGCTTGGCCACTGAATCTTGTAACGCCCCTTTTCTTAATGTTGTTGAACACACCCCACTTCATCGCTTAACTCAAATTAATAAATGGGATTTTTGGAAAATGTGATTATTATGATATACATATATGTTCATATAGAAATAGATATATAGTTATATATAAAGATTAATATGAAAGTATACAATACTTAAGGTTCTTTTTATATTATAAGAAGAAATAGATGATAAGTATAATCAGAATTTTACTATTTTTTTATTTTTAAGAAAATTATCAAGTCGGTAAGATGGTATTATAATTTGATTGTAAACATTGCTGTGAAAATTCGTATAAATAACAGAAAAATCATTGGAAAATAAAGAAAAAGCAACAATAGCTTACAGTATTGATTGTTTATTGATTATAATTTAAAATGTTCGTGGTTAAACTTTGAATTTCTCAAAAACTTCTTTAACTCTTTTGGAATATGTTGATTCGTTGGAAGAGCAAGGATAAAGCTTCAAGTAAAAATTCTACAGGAGATGGGTCTGGAAGTAAAAAAAAACGTAAATTTGTGAAAGAAGGTAAGGTTCTAAATATTCTTTAATCTTTTATCATTTATATCTGATACTAAAAACTTAAAATTAAGTATTGATTTATTTAAAGGATACTGTTTTGAACGAGTACGTGCAAAACTAAAATCTTCTGTCGCCAGTTTTTATTAGTTACTGTTAATATTTTTTATTTTAGACGATTAACATTGCCATATAGTTATTATTATCATTAAGTTATTCGTAAAATATCTTAACTACGTAAAATGAAACTTTATATTGAGGATAACTTAACCTTAAATATGTTTCAAGGTTAAATTACATACTTTTCAATTTATTATAATAGTTACAGAAAACATAAATAAATTTATGAATTTTCTAAATTGTCTTTGCATGGTTTTATTAACAAATTGAAAACGGTTAATATCACAGCCGATTGTTGTGGCTTTATTTCATTGTATGTTTATAAAAAATTTTAATGAAAAACTGCAATAATTATTTAATAGTAATCACAAGAATAAATAAAATTTGTTGATACTTTTACTTATAGCTTTTTCCCTCCTTTCTAGAAAAAGAATTTTGTAATTGTTAAAATTTTTCATTTTAACAAGTTTATACAAAGTATTTTAAGTTCGCCTATGGTATGGGTTTTTGAAAATTGTTCGCTTGTATACGCATATGTGTCAGCCGGTAATGAGGATGTTTGCCATGCAAGTTCGAGCCAGGTGGTGTCAGTATGCGTTAGAACTATTATGGGCGTTTAAATTGCTGTATCTCCCTATTGCAAAATCTCACATAAGATTTCATATAAGTTCTCATCTAAAATCTCATATTGAATTTTTTGATGAAAATTACAAAAGTTAATTCTATAGTATTTTAGTACACCTACTTTCCAATTATCATATCTGGCGTGAAAATTCACTGTTTTTTCTTTTTTTTCAAACTATTTTCTATTATTATCTGTTGCTTATTATTTATTCTTGTATAAAGTTGTCATTATCTATCCAGATTTGGACAATTTCAACAAAAATAAATAGTGAACAAGAGAAAAAATCAATTGCGATAGAGAAAAACAGTAATATAGAAAAAAACTGTATTAATCAATAAAAAGAAAAAAATGTAACATATAAGGTGAACATACTGAGATATGCGGACGACTACAAGGCTGTAGCCGGCTTTTCTGATACACAAGCGCTAAGAATTTACGATGGTTAGTATACATATAATACAGTTCAAGTTACTACTATTTATAGTAGTTGAACGGTCTTATAAACTATACATTGTGTATAAGAACCAATTAAAAACAAATACACCAGAGATTAGACAGTGCAATCTGTATATTTTAAAAATTTCCATAAATAATTATTTTTCACTTACATCGAACTGTTTTTATGTGATTTGATTAGTTTTTAATCTGCACATTTACTAATTTTTAAAAATTTTATCTCATTATTTTTTCCTTTTTCCTGCTTTTTTTCTGTATTTTCTGTTTTTTTCCTGCGTTTCAGTACATTTCATTATTTTAAATCACCAAATTCGGTGAGAAAATGTAGTTTTATACAACGTTTTTATAACTTTTAAAGAAATGGTACATATATTAAGAAATTTCAACATAAATATTCAAATTATCGTATAACTACGATCAACATAAAAGTGCAGAATAAAACAATAAAAAGCAATTTTTCCGCCCGGGATTCGTATGGTAAATTTGACTTGCAAATATACATTTTTCAGTGGGGCTATAACAGCTGAATACATTGCTGTGTTAGTCTGGCGAGAACTCATGTGCCCAGTATTATATAGAGCATTGTGAGGATCGACCATTAAACCAACATGATTTTCTGCAAAATTACTGTGAATTTTGAAAATATTCAAGGCTTCCGTGAAATCTGCAATTTAATTGCATACGTTTTGCGCTACTCTTAAGCTAATATAAAGTCTATTTCTAGATTTAAAAAAAACTAAAATGGAGCACAAATGCTGATTGAAATCGATTATTTAATCTATTTTAATCGGCATTTGTGCTCCATTTTAATATCCGTTCAATGATTAACTGCTAGCAGGGCTATTTGCAAGTTAAGGCAAAAGTGCTCTGTAAGTTATACCTAAGAATCAAAGCAGATAAACATATTCTTACAATATCCACCACCTTTATGCTGATTACGAGTCTAAAATACCACGGTATATATTAATCATTGATAAATATTAAAGGAATATATTTATAGTAGCATATTTAAAACTTATAACATTCTTAGAATATGTTTATGGGTGCAAATACTTTTGTTATGAATGTACCTCGCTGCAAAACTTTTATATCACGCACTACGCACATGAGTTCTCGGCAGGCTAGAGCAGCCATGTATTTAAATATGTTATAGGTGCGGCAGCCAGAACAGTTCTAGTGCATGCTGACGTCACCTGGATCTGTGGATGCTTGCATGGCAGACATTCACGTTTCTTAAGATCATTCCGCCGTTAACAGTAAAGTTAAACTTATTTTCGATTCTGTATTCCAAATTCAGAAAACGAATCTTTTTATTAAATTGATTACTAACTGATTTATTATTTTTTTTTATAACGGTAAATTTCGAATTATATATCAATCATTCCGTACAAAGCGGATTTTCATCTTGAAACTATAGTGAGATAAATTCTCCTTGGAGTAATAAGAAATGATTGTTGTCAGTGTACTTACTTTTCACACTTGATATTTTTTAATTTTAATTTACTACATTCATTGGCGTACATTGATAAAAATACAGATACATTTTGGACAATATCTATAAGGATTTTATAACTCTTTGAAGGAGAAATTATAAGTATAATACTAAGATACAGGTTAGTCAGTATGGACACACAAAACTCATAGTTGCCAACATTTTACCCTGTAAAGTGTGTATTTTTAACCGATTTCATAACGCTGTTTCGCCAGCGCGCTCTACCGGCTAGCGCGCGGCACTGCTGTGTAGCGTTGTGGTCACAGCGTTAAGCCGTGACTAGCACTCCGTTTTTTCGTGCCACACCGGTCTTGCTCCGAATGTCTTGTGGCATTTTTCTTTGTGTTTGGGAATCAGCGTCGCAAAGTACAGTATCAGGAAATAATGTAGAGTATAATGTATTACATTATACTCTACAGTAAAAGTAGGAAATAATGTATTACAAGGGCTTATTTATAAATTTTTATTTATTAAAAATAATATATATATATATATATACTAAAAGTTTATATTACATACTATTTTTGGACATGTAGAGGACATCGAACAAAAAGTACACATAAAAACTCTGCACAAACATATTTTCCCACACGGCAAAATCTACACGGATATTTTCTACTCCGATATTCTCTACACCGATTTTTTAATATTTTACTACACTGCAAAACTCTACACAATCACATAACCTATTGTCAGATGAATTTTACAACAATAGGTTATACCCTTGTGTATAGTTTTGCAGTATAGTAAAATAATAAGAAATAGGTGTAAACAATATATTGTGATATATCCGTGTAGAAAATGGCTGTATAGAACTTTGTCGTATAGGAACATACGTTTGTGTGGAGTATTCATGTGTACAGTTTGTTCGGCGTCATGTAGAGTTCAAGACAAAATTCCTGGCATACTTTTTTTGTTGGCAACCCATTGTAGTTAATTAACTTTTCAGTTTAATTTGCAGATACTCTATAAGGAAAATAATTGGAATTAAAGCCAAGTACAAAAATGGGAATAAATTATATACTTACAGTAGATACGCATGTATTCTTCGAATTTATTCCCATTTTTAAACTTGGATTTACTTTCCATTATTTCTCTTATAGCGTATCTGTAAATCAAACCCAAAAGTTAATTATTAACTACAATACGTTGCCAACAAAAAAAGTATGCATTTTATTATTTATGATGATTACCATTTCGATGCTACAATTATGCACATTATTTAAACTTATTTAGTATAAACTTTTACTGTATATATTGTATCGGACGAAGAGGAGAGGGGTGAGGGTAAAAATTATGAAAAATAAAAATTAGAAAGAGTGAATATTAGAAATTAAAAATTTATAAACTGAAATTTTAAAATAAAAGAATTTATAAAACAACAATGTTGAACTGAAATATTGCGCAAGGGATATTTTTATAAATTTCCAAATTCAGATTATCAAAATTATAACTTTCTAATATTTTGGAACACAAAATTTTACCTTTCTTTATAAATCTATTTGTAATTTTCCCGTTTCAAATCTTTATTTTTCAAAATTTTTACCCTCACCCAGAGGAGACGAGTCAGAAAGCGAAAAAGAGTAGACGCGGGCTTGAACCGCAGACTCCGAGATGAACAAGCGGGAGCTCTAACTACTGAGCTAACGCCTACGATGCGAGCGCATGCTATACATCGTAGTACGGCTCTGCGGACACTTATCGCTGACTAGTCTCACAACTCGCGTTGCAGACGTGTGCGTCTATGACAATATTATTTATATTAAATAAAAATTCCTAAATAGGTCTTTGTATACTCTACATGATTTCCTAATACTCTACATTGCGACGCCAATTCCCAATCACACAGAACAATGCCGCAAGATATTTGGCAAGCGCGCATCACAGTTCGTGTTTGGAGAGGGACCGGTGGCTTGGAAAAACGGGGTGCTAGTCACGGCGAAACGCCCCAATAAACAGAGGTAAACTTTTGGAGATCTCTAAATCTTATCTTTGGGGTGACAGTAAAAATTTCAAAAAATAAAGATTTGAAAGCACAAAATTACGAATTGATTTATAACGAAAGGTAACATTTTAAGATCTAAAATATTAGAAAGGTATAATTTTAAAGAATTAAATTTAGAAATTGCTGAAAATATCCCTTTCGCGATATTTTAATCACAAGTATTCCCGTTCACAATATTTTAATTCAACATTTTTTAATGAATAACGGATTCCTCGAACTATTATATTCTATACACCGGCCGTCGTAATACACTACGCGGTATTCGCTTTGCTTACGCAAAATGCAAATGGCGATAAAACAAGCATGTAAGTGTAAAACTTGTGCGATCGTGATCGTGCGGCCATCACTCGGTGTTCAATGTACTAATGGAGTGTACAGGCTTTGGGGCTTACACACACACACACACATATAAAATCCTAATATAAGAAATCAATTAAGTGTTTTATTAAATGCCATTAAGATTAAATCCATTTTTTCCGATTAGAAGAAATAATTCAAACGTCTTATTGAATCCCATTAAGATTAATCCTAATTCCCCAATTCTTTTCGATTACGAGAAATCATTCAAGGGTCGCATTAAAAAGTATTATGATTACATCATATTTAATTCTATTTCTCATTATATTTAAAAACATTCATGTACTATTATAACTAATTCATTCCGATTATAATAGATCGGAAAATATGCAATTTATTAGCAGTAGTATACGGGCCCATATAGAAGAACCGACCTACAAAGAAGTAGAAGCCGCGATCAAAAAACTAAAAAACAATAAGGCCGCGGGAAACGATTCTATACCAGCTGAACTACTTAAATATGGGGGCACCGCGCTTACATTCAGAATTTTTGAACTAGTATGTGCTATTTGGAAAAATGAAACGATACCGGAAAACTGGAAAGAATCCATCATCATACCGATTTTCAAAAAGGGAGATAAGACAGATTGCAATAACTACCGGGGAATCTCACTTTTAGCTACCTGCTACAAAGTTCTATCAAACGTAATACAGGCCAGACTCACGCCCTTCGCGGAAGATATAATAGGAGAGTATCAGTGTGGATTCCGGCGTAACAGGTCGACGAGCGATCAAATGTTTACTATAAGACAGTTGTTAGAGAAAAAATGGGAACATTGCGAAATAATACACCAACAATTTATAGACTTTAAAAAAGCGTACGACTCTATCAAACGAAGCAAAATGTATTAAATCCTTGTGCTCCTCGGAGTACCAAAAAAACTCGTGAAATTAATTCAAATATGTCTGAACGGAAGCACGGGAAAGGTTCGAGTAGGCGGTAACGTATCCGAATCATTAATGATACGCGACGGTTTGAAACAAGGTGACGGTCTTTCTACGGTTCTCTTTAACTTAACGCTAGAATATGTTGTTAGAAAAATGCAGACTAGCGGGCTAGGTGCAACCCTTAACGGAAAAACACAAATTCTGGGATATGCGGATGACTTGGACATACTGGGGGATAACGGTGCAGCGGTAGCGAGAAATGCGGAAATTCCCATAAATGCGGCTGAGGACACGGGGCTAGAGGTGAGCGAATCGAAAACGAAATATATGATCATGGACAAACTGGGCATTTGCGAAGGTGAGGGTGATCTTAGAGTCGGAAATTATACTTTCGAAAAGGTTAGCGAATTCAGATATTTAGGCACAACCATAAATGATGGAAACGAAATTAAAGCCGAGATTAACAAGAGACTTCATTCGGGTAATGCCTGCTTCTACGCCGTGAATAGATTATTAAAATCAAAACTGCTGTCTAGAAATGTAAAAGTAAGGATATATAGGACTATAATAATGCCGGTAATTTTGTACGGGTGCGAAACTTGGGCGCTAACTAAAGCGGAAGAAAACCGTTTTAGGGTGTTCGAAAATAAGGTTCTGCGGAAAATATATGGGCCAAAGAAAGATGAAGAAACCGGGGAGTGGAGGAAACTGCACAATGACGAGCTACACAATTTATACTCGTCACCGAATATAAACAGAATAATTAAATCGCGTAGACTAAGATGGGCAGGGCACGTGGCAAGAATGGGAGACGATCGCACGGCAGCGCGTATAATGAAAGGAAAGCCAAGCACACCGCGACCTCTAGGTAGACCTAGGCGCAGGTGGGGGGACAACGTAAAAACGGACTTAACTGAAATCGGGTGGGAGGGTGCGCAATGGATGGGGTTGGCACAAAATAGAGATACGTGGAAGGCTTGCGTAGATGAGGCGATGAACCTCATCGAGTTCATGCCACTTAAAAAAAAAAGTATATGGGCCCGTATAGCGAGACTAGGCGTGGCCTAAGTATGGGAGGAAATGCATTAGCCCAACAGTAGCACGAAATTTTTTCAGGAACCGGCTTTTGCCATCGCTTGTGTAAATATTTTTTTTAATATATGTGTTTTTATTTACAATTAAGTAAAAAAACATATTTAAAATTATAATATTGCTTGTATGATAACACAAATACAAAATCTTACACTCTAACAAAACAAAATATACGCTATTTTTTAATATTTACAAAAACTTACAACTCTATGATATACTTAAAATTAATTCATTTATTACACGCACACGCACACATACATAAATTGTTATTTCTTATAACCATAAGGTAACGACACTTCTGAAGAAACATACATACGTTTTGTCAATATTGTATTACAAGTCCTATATAGTCTCACTGTACGTTACTACACTATGATCTGGCAATCGCCTTAAAGCGTTAAATTTTATCTTAATATTACTGCTTTCATTCGCCTCGTCGTCCTCTTCGTCTCTTTGACGCTCATCGAAATATCGCTCAATCATTTCTCTAATACTATCTGTTGTAATATAGTAAGTATCATAATCTTGATTATTAGAAAGGTAAGAAGGTGTGTTGAAAGGCTAGTACTTTTATAAGGTAAAAGTATTTAATCAGAGTAGTATGAGATCATGAAGAATTGTATATGCACTGTTGGAATCAAAAGAGAAAATTGCATTTGCTTATTTATTGTAGAAGTACAAGCCTAGCAACAAATATAACGTAACGCGTCAACGCGCGCCACAAACACACACATGTACGTCTTCCCACTTATGATATAAATGTGAGCATCACGTGACTGCGAAAGCTGTTAAAGCTATGCGATGCTCTCGCGTCTCTCACTACTGTAAAACCCCGATGTAATCGGACGTACCGCCGACTTGTAGCTATTGCCACTTTACATTATATTATTATTAATTTCAACCTCAGTTTTATTATTTATTTAACCACCACTCCAACACTATCATAATTAATTTTTACAGAGTTAGACAAATTCAGCGAAATACCCTTTACTTTACAATACTCCGTCACTGCACCAGTAGTTTGTTGTGTATACGGTAGGCGTATTTCAGGCCTCCCAACACAAAGTTTTTTATAACTACGCCCTCACTGAGTTCGTCAGGTAATTTCCCTAAGTAATGAGCCCAACGGTGGATTGAACTCGTTGGAATTTTTGCGCAATACAAAAATACACGAGTCCGTATTGCAGCAAAGGGTACGTCGATCTAACTTTTCTAAATAACTGTACAATTTAAGATACGCCTGTGCAGTTGTATACGCAGCTATAACGACACCCGTATAAGCTGTGGCTTCAACAGCATTGTCTAAAAAAATTGCCAGTTTACATATAATTCCTCACTGACTGTAAGCATCCTTAACTTCCTTATCTTCCGCTACGAGAAGCTGAAGAAGATCCTCGCGCTTCTTAACCATCGCCGTTTGCTTGTGATTGCTTCTATGCCCAAACTTACCCCAAAAGGATTTTAGACAGAGTTTTTAGCAACCGTTCACAGCCCCGGATTTTTAGTGATCTTTTCGCGCTTGAGAAGGATGCCCTCTTTTTCCTGGTACTCGCGAATATACCGATCTTTTTCCGTCTCGTCTACGCACCACGCTGGAAAGCCCGAGGCTTATTGCTTAAGATGAAGGAATGTATCTAGGAACTCGCTAAAGAGTCCACCCGTAGGTTGATCAAGCTAGGTTATACTGTACTGCTATATAACATGCATGGCTGTAACTCGATAACCGAGCTCGATCGCTTTACGAAGTTCATGGGCGACCCACGTACCCGAGAACTCGCGATCGTTTGGATTTTCGTGATTGCACTCGCTGTCTTGCCGTGATTCTTCACAGCAAGTGCGACACAGCGCAAACATTAGTTTGCCATTAATTTTTACAGGTAAGAGGAGTAAAAATAAATTATGCGATGGTAAAATCGAACACTTAACCAGACCTTTCATACCTGTAAAATTGTCAAGCATACCGTTTGTTAACTGATCGCACTCACTGCTCACGTAAATTTTTGTATGACCTACGGGAAACCTTTCACGCTTACAAACGTAAGGATATTACGAACATACATCGATGTACTTTATACTCTCGTCATCCTTAGTGTCGTACTTCGCGAAAAATTTTCCGTACAAACAGCCACAGGAAAACGCCTTGCTGGGATTTAGCGTGATTTTACTCGCCAGCAGATGTTCTCAGACATCAACCGTCATATTACCGAGGAGCCAATACACACTGCACCAGCCATGGCTTTTTGCGAGTGCGTATCTGCGCGCCTATACCCCTTTATAGGTTCTATTCCTATCGTCTCGCTACGACAAATGGCTTCGTGTTAGAAACTTTAAGAAAAAATGTTCTAAAAGCCATACAAGCCCGGCGCAAGATCGTTACGTCCATGCGATAGTACTCAATCATCCTGTCTCGAAAATAGAATTCTTTTTTGGAAGAAGCCGTTTCGCTGTACCAAGAAAAAAGGTCTCTTAGCTCTTTCATGGACATGGTGTCGGGTGAGTAAATGAGTGAAAAATTCTTTTTTACTGTTCTCACCTAATCCAAATGTCGCTGGTAAATCGCTTAGCTTCATTTGAAAGTAGTTGACGCCGTCTATAAATTTTGTACGTCCGTATCGTAAGCTAATAATCCGTTTGAAATAATGCTTGGTGAAATCTTTGATTTTTGTGCTGCTAACTCGCGTAGTACAAACTTTGCGTCGAAACCACCAGCGTTGTGCGCGATGCATATTATTTCGTTAAACCCTGATTTTGAACGCACTGCAAGCTGCAATAGCTGTTTGACCAGGTCTTCTGAGAAATCATGCTCGCTTGTACCGCACGAGTTACACCACGACAGTCTGTCATTGTCACCGTCCTCGTCAGTAGTATCGTTTAAACAGTCAGTACATAGTAGCTGTGCAAAGCACAAATTCGGCACATGCAATTTTATATCGTTATGACCTCGATACGCTGTATCTTGTTGCGTTTCGAAGTCATAAAAAATATATAAATATTTTTTCACACGACCCCCATTTTCTCCAGCAGTACTTACATTATCGCGTATCGGCTGTACGAAGCAGTACTAATTAAATCCGTGCTTGCTCTTGCATACTTTGCACCAATTCACGCCACATTTGTGACTCTCTCTCTCTCTCTCTCTCTCTCTCTCTCTCTCTCTCTCTCTCCACATCCACGAGGAGATAGTGAAATGTTAAAAAAAAACACTATTTTTATTAACACTAAAAAAGAATTTAATTCAACAACAACAAAAATTTAAAAAAAACTTACCATAATCCTCGAAGAATGTTGTCAGGCACTGGACATCACATGCACCGCGACCTATGAGATAATCAATCACGAAACTTAAGACCGTACCGCGACATCGAAACAAGGAGGAATGCCTATGCAATAGGGCTATCCTCCGATAACCACAGTGGGTCGACAAAAATCGCAACTCCTGCTGCAACTGATTTTGGCACATACGTCCCACTTGCCTGTACCATACACGGTCACAGCGCCGAAACACTACTTGGTGATGCACCTTAATGGCGTCGGCACTGCAGCACGAACTTCACGGATTTCAGTACTCATATTTGGAATAGCCTGTCTGTCGGTGAGGCGCATTTTCAGATGACTGATGCCGTGACGCCTGCTCAGAGCAGTTTATGGAAGCTCAAGGAGGTCTAGAGAGAGAGAGACAAGCTCTGGAAAACCTGGTTGTGAAAAAGGACGCCCACACCACTGCAAAAAATGATCATGTGGCCAAAAGTCCCCGTTAATAAGTCTCCTCAAGGTGTCGAACATATTGAGCTCAAAACTGAGAGATTCTTCTGATCGTCAGCCAATAAAAAAAAACTAATCGGTAGTTGCGCTGTTTGCTCTTTAGGCACGTAACAGTCATAAACCTAGGGTAGAGAGAAAGAGGCTCAAGCCCGAGGCGAGCGCACGTAGAAACACAGTTGCTCAACAAGTCATAGCCCGTTTTTACGACTCAAGCCCTAAAACTTGAGAGGCCCAAGCCATAATCCTCAAATAATAAGCCTCTTGTTTCGGACTCTCACGAGGACGACTCCATTTTTCTGATAAGTCCGCGTCAGCGTTGGATCTAAAGTATCTTATGTATACTAATGGATCAATTAGACCAACGGTCCCGAATTTAAAACAATGTGCACCATTAAAAGACGACGAGAAACGAGCATGTGCAGGAATTTTTTCCGCTTACACACACGGCTTACGTTTATGATGCGGTTCGCGCCTTCCAGACTGCTCTGAGTCTGCAAGCGCGCGAGTTATGTAAACCGTAATAGCCGCCACCTGTTATCGATCGCATTGAGTAACAAACTTTTATTATTGTAATATCTTTCCACTACCTGGTATCCCAGGCCTCTCTCATATTATAAGAATATACTTTATATAGAATTACATTTCTATTTGTGATCTGTTGTCAGAATTCGGACGCAGATCAGTAAATGATTACTGCTCTTCTCTAATATCTAAAATCATATACGCGCACCTGACTAAGAAGAGTCGTGACCGTTTTAGGCCTTCCACATGCCGTATCGATCGCATTCAAGCTTCTTAAAACTTGCAACAATAGGATGTTTATGCTTTTGGTTGTTGGCACGTACAGCGGAGCATGCATAAAGAGTAAACAATAGAAGGAGAAATTAAACAAGAAAATTACTGACCGTTTTAAAAAGGCTCTTGCACCGGCAACGAGCTAGTCTCTATCGGGTCTCCAAGCTGTAAAGACGTATCAAATAAACGTGATTAAAATCCAAACCCAATTTCATTACTTACCTGCGAACTCACGTACGCACGGCAACACGTACACTTAACTGGCGCTGTGGACAGGATACTGTGAGGCTGCCGAATCAAGATTCTCCTCCAATCTCGTGGCGGAAATCATCAGAGAAGAAGCAGCTGGTGTTTTAACCCCTATGTCGCAGTATTTTTACAACGTCAAGTTTGAAACTCACCTTCAAGCAGGGATTTCCCTGGAATCATCAAATAAGAAAGTAAGTCTTTGAAATTCCTCACACTCCTATTTTTACCCTATCCTTAAATACGACTGATCTAACAGCAAAATGGCTTAGAATCAAACCATAAATCAAATCTCAATAGAGCAATTTAAATAGAGATTAACTATATGGCGCGACGCGATACCAATTTATGAAGGAGGAACAAAGCTCCTCTCACTTTCTCCAAACATGCAATAAATTTGTTAAAAATTTAATCACTACGGAGGAAACGTTAAATACAGCATTATTTGCGTTAATTAAATTACGAATTCGCGGAGCAGCTCCGAATTTAATAGTCGCGAATAATCCGGCAACATGGAAAAAATGTAAAAATCTCCTAATAAACAGTGATCCTAGCTTTGAGGATTCGCTATTTAATAAACTTAGCTCTTGTTTTCAACTATCAAATAAAAACTATGAAAAATACGCTGATGAAATAAAAAATCGTTTAAATAAAATAAAAGAGCATATTCACTTGACCAATCAAGATCATGGCTTAATAACCATGAAGATTGAGTTTTATGAAAACGTAGCAAAGAATACGTTTATAAACGGAATAAAAGAGCCGTATCACACACATCTTACGCATTTTGAATTAAAGGATATAAAAGCTTGTCTGATAAAGTGCAGGAACCTTGATAATCATAAGCAACAATCCGCATGTTTAAATTTCGCGAAACAACGTAATAACAAACCAAAAACTATCAATGCGAATAATAATTCAGAAAGCACAAACCCGTTTGCAAATCAAAGAAATAATGGATCGTTTAATGTCTTGGGAGCGAATAAAAGTCCATTTTCGTTTGTACCCAGACCCGCGACTGCACACAATAATTTTGTACCGACGTTTGCAAATAATTTTGAAAGACCTACCCAGAACCCTCAACCTACACCGATGTCGGTTAATACTAGAAATACCAATAGGTCAAATAATAATCAAAACAACCGGTCAAATAATTTTGCTTCTTAAAATAAATTCTTCGGGAGTACCGGACCACCGAATTTCGTTTCCAAGGAGTTGCATTATCAGGAAGAGCAGCAACTTCTAGAAGTAGTTTATAACGAGGAACAAGAAAATATTAATGGAGATGATAGCAGCTATGAAAACCAGGAGAATGTAGAAACTGAACATTTTTAACAGGATTCAAATCCAACCGAAGAAACATAGTCAATTTAAAAAATATAGGCAGTTTACCTGAACTACCACACATAATAACTACAAATCCATCGCTTAAAATACTTATAGACTCGGGAGCATCATCATCAATTATTAACCCTACAGTAGCCTATGATTTATTTTCAAATTATGTTTTTCCATATAAATTTGAAATTAAATCTGTGCATAAAACAACGCAAGGAACACATGCATTCACTTTTCCAATTTTACAAAAGTTTGGTGACGATACACCAATTACATTTTTAATTGCCCCTTGACTTTCTACATATAATTGTTTGATAGGTCACAAGATCTACGAAATTTAAAAGCAAATATTGATTATAGGACTCAAGCATTTAGCACACCGAAATTTGAAATTAACTATTTAAATAATATGCCAGAAAAATGTAAGATAGTCATACTAAGTAATCATCAGGAGACAAAGGTGCAGATTCGAACGGAGCACATGAATAAGCAAGAAAAAGAAAAAATTATTACATTATGTCGGAAATATAAAGATTGCTTCTACAATGCGTGTGGAAAATTAACAGCCACAAATGCAGTTACACACAAAATAAGAACAAAGAATGAAAACCCGATTTATATCAAAAGTTACAAATATTCATATCATTTAAAGGGGGTTATTCAAGATCAAGTGAGAAAATTAAGTGACGAAATTATTTAATCAAGTAATTCACCTTACTCATCGCCTGTCTGGATAGTACCTAAGAAGCAAGATGCAAGTAGGAAAAAGAAATGGAGGATGGTTATCGATTATCCTAAGCTGAATGATAAAACTATTAAGAAAAAATACCCTTTGCCAAGGATGGACGATATTTTAGAGAATTTAGGAACATGCACATATTTTACTACATTAGATTTGCTCAGGGATCAGTCGTAACAATCCATGATTCCATAATATATATAATAAAAATTCCTATCCTTAATTCCATTGAATTTTCCCTATTCTAAAGACTTGCTTTAATCAACCAAAGAAACCAGACAGAGATCTTAACCTTACCGTGGAAGCTGGATGGGTTAACAATAAAATTATTTTCAAGGAGATGTCAATTGATATATCAAAACGACTATATATGTTATCAGACAAAAGACTCAAAAGCAATTATAATTTCAACGAATGCACTTCTGGCATTGGCATATCCACTTTTGAATAACTTAACACTAATATCCAGTAACTAATTTTTAGAGGAAACAATCTGCTGATACAAGGACACAGGGTGGATGACAATCTCGGAGAATTCAAGACGCCGGAAGTTCAACCTCTGATAATTCAAAATAATCAGCGAAGATTTGACTTATTGAAAACACAGGCTATACCTACGATGGAGACACCGGTATTCACGAAATTTGGAATAGAGTTCCACACATCAATAACATCATTTGTAATTGTCATGGCAATTCTAATAATTAGAACAATTTTCATCATATATAAATATAAATGCAAAGGCAAAAGACCACAACATGCCGAAATAAGGACTGACGAGGACGTCATTCAATTACTTGGGCATGGAGGAGTTATGTAAACCGTAATAGCTGTCACCTGTTATCGATGGCCTGTAACACCCCGTACAAGCTCCGCAAAAAACAACATGGTCATTTCTTCTCTTTCGGAGCAGCTCCGGTTTTCTCCGTAAAAGGGCTCGCGCTGGGCTTACGCCGTCAGTTTTTTAACTTAAGCGCCTTAGAAAAAATCTAGCCATGGGCCGCACGATTAAGCGCTTAGTGCAACTTTCGCGAAACTCCGTTGTTTATCCACGAAAGCTTATCTCCGGGGTGGACGTTTCAGTTCAGACTGTTCCGTTAGGACAGGAGACGAGCCACCCCGGAGATCGCGTTATCATGCCATGGTCGTCGGAAAAGCAAGCGCGTCTAGCGCACAAGTGGAAGTCGCGCGGTGTACGCATGCGATTCGGCCGCGCCGTACAGTGCGACTTCACATCTCTGACGCCTCATCGCACAGGTGAAACACCTGTAATGATTGCAATAAGCGTATCACCGGATCCTGCACCTACACTCTCACAGGAGAGCCTCACGCCTCCTCCCACGCCACCATCTACATCAGCTCCAGCAAAGCCTCGCATCATCAACATCCAAGCAGTCAAAATTAATTTGGCTGTATAGCGGCAACGACGCTCTAAACAAAGGAGCCCGAGGTCTGCGGAGAAGAGGACTCACTGGGTTGAAGCGAAGCTGCGTGTTTTATTCGACACGTCAGTTCTCGTCACCACCACCACCGAGAAAACAACCCTGGTGAGCGGGATGAGTGAAGTCCTGGATGCCCTTCTACACAAACCAACGCAGAAGCTCAACCCATACACCATCTACGGGTACGGCAACAGCGTTCGGCAGCGGCAGATCAGGTTTGATTTCGAGGACACCTGGAAGGCAGTTGGTAAGGAGGAGGCGAGGCAGAAGAGAAGAGTTAGTGCCAAGGTCACTGCAAGAGGTATATCAGCTCTGAGTGCATGCATTTTAAGCAGTACTTTTTATTTCTTTTTTAAAACACATAAATACATTTTTAATCATTTTTTCTCCGGGAGTATAGTAAAAGTTTTTCAATTTTCGAAAAATGTTTACTAGGGGACTATGTAACACCCCGTAACATTTGTAGATTGTACGCGAGTATCTCGCGTTCCCCCACTCCCAATATGAAAGCTCCGCGCCACAGCTGACAGCAGAACACCAGCAGCGCCACAAGTCAGCCAGTGGCAGCAGCAGGCAGCAGCGAGAAAGCGGGGAGAGCGCGCAACACGCGTGTATACATATACACAGCGAGCGGCGAGCGCAGCGGCGCGATACAATAAGAAAAAGAGTAGTGAGCGAGCGGCGGCGCGGTGCGCGCATTAGAAGTGTATGAATGATAAATGTATATACGTGTGAATGTACTTAAAAAATAGCCATTTACTTTATTTTTTTATTTAAACCAGATAAATTTACATAGTATTTAGAACACTACATAACCCCGATACATTAACTTTATCATTTTTTCAAATATCAAAAGATTATAAAAATAAAGTTTATTTTGAAACAATTGCTGAAATTTCAATTTTAAGAAATGTTACTCACGCAATAAAATTTGCTGAATTCAAATTAAATTTTGATAAAATTGATATTGAGGAACTTGAGGTATTATATTATTATTGAAATTCAACTGCCTCATTAACGTTGGAGTGTGTTCAACTGTATACTGCGACAAACATTTATTCAAATGTACATTTTTGAAAATGAGTTATATTGATGTGATTTTTAGTATTAGATACCATTAGAATTGTACATAATTTTAAATATTTTGATATTTCAACACTAAAATATATATATATTTTTTTTGGTGAAAATATACTTATGCTGACAGTCTGCATAAGTCCGGCTGTGTATGTACTTTTTGTCAGCATAAATCCTAATTCATATATAATTAGTATTGATATGTACGCACAAGTACCTTTTCGCTAAAGTAATCATCACTCGTTTTATGCGGACGTCTGCATCAGTACCCTTGAGTCTGCATAACTCACGTTGCAGTTCTGATTTTGTCACATAGTTTATATATATATATACACATATATATATATATATGCCTCATATATATATATATATATATATATATATATATATATATGAGGCATTCTTTCCCAACGTTACACCCCTGCTGCCCATTTTTTATTTCATCTAAAAATTTTCAAAAAAATGTTAAAGGCTATAGCCGGGTTACTATGGTGAAATGGCCC
>JAZHPH010000314.1:0-77187 GCA_037356405.1 Nasonia oneida | reverse complement strand
CACTTTTTTTTAATTTGGCGTTGCTAGAGGAATTACGTAGGCGGGGTTTCATTCTGGCTGCAGGACATTGAGATGACCTTCAGTGCCGCAACCGAACATACCATTCTGAACGTAAAATTTACCGCTCTTTCCATTCCCGCAATAAAAGAATGGGGTTCCTATTTAAAAAACCAAAGTTGACCTTCAAATGACCTTGAAAAACGCGTTCAAGGTCAAATCCAAGGTCACCATCGGGTTGCCCCTTCGATATCCTACAACTTTGGTGTCCACCATTTTTTCGATTGTGGCTGTCCCTGACGAGTTATGAGCGGTGCCCGTTTAAATTGGGTCACCCTGTATATATATATATACATATATATATATACACATATATATGTATATATATATATATATATATATACACACATATATAAGGCTTTAACATTATTTGCAGTTTATGAATAATACTTTCCAGAATTTTTATAAATTATTTATTGATTAATTTTTTATTCACCCTTTAGGCGTTCTTCAGCGAATATACATCATTCTGGTCACTTCCTGTTTATTTTCGGCATATTTCCGGTTAATCGCTAATTATTTTCGGTCACTTCCGGGTAATTTGTATTTTTTCCGATGACTTTCGGTTCACTTGCGGTCGACTTCTGGTCTATTTCCGGTCTACTTACGGTCAATTTCCGGTTTAACCTAACCCCCTCAGGAGGGGTAGTTTTGGGGATGATGTGAACGTATAGCCTGAGACTACCAGACACATTTTAATATAATAGAGGAAGTCAGTAATAATCGGTTGTAATCAGAATTGGTTAATTAATATGGTATTCAACTGACATTTTAAATGATCGCGTACTATCTGGATTCGGTCATCAATCAAGTAATAGTGATTGCCTAAAGTGCTACTTCAATTAAAGGGCAAACGAAGTACCTTGCGGTGCTTAAGGAAACATTACTTTGGTTCATCAGTTTTCGGTTTTATATTTCGATCCAAAATAGACATGTATAAGGCGAACAATGTGATTATTGTGGAAACGTCAGTATGTGTCGTCCAGTTTCTCTCACTCGCGAGCGCAAAGAATCTATGACGGTCAGTATATAAGGCTGTTCAAGTTATTATATACTAATAAATTGACTATATGATAAGTGTGATTATAACCCATTAAATCCGATTAAAATCAATTTGTACAAATTTAGATCGATTAATAACAATTACTACATTTATACATTTACAAACGATTTAGACCGATTAAAAGAAATACTAATCGATTTTAATACGTTTTTGTGATCTGGGTTTTCCGAATATAAACCGATTAACAATATTGTAACCTATTTTAACCGATTAATACATCGTCAAAAATTTTGCCCAATCGGTGCAAATCTGTTATAATCGTGTTAATTGGCTTATATTTAGATATCCCGGATCACAAAAACGTATTATAACCGATTAGTTTTTTTTAATCGGGTCTAATTGGTTATTTTTTAACAGGGGAGCGAGTAGAATCTTCGCAAAGGCGGTAATCAGCTGAGGGAAAATCTACTCTCGTTCCGTGTTGCATAGAGTATTTTATTCCACTTTCTGCCAAAAGGCTACTATTTGAGGTTAAAAAGCTGGGTTAAAACTTAAAAAAATTTTCAAAATTAAAAGAAAAATTTAATTCTTTCCCAGCCAATTTTCTCATTTTTCCAATTTTTCTCCGCAAATTTCTCATTTTTTGAGGGTTTTACACGTGGCCAAAAAACCGACGTAGCTAACCCTTGGTGCGCACCATATTTTTTGTATTTATTAATAGCAGATCTGACGTCACTTTTTGGCACGGCAACCACGATCTTTTTGGATGATATTATAAGTATACAATGAACTCTAAATTTTTAGTAATAATGGCAAGTCTATTTTGCTCGCTATTAGCACTTTTACCAAGAAAACCCGTTGCCAACTTCATTAACAGTATGCTTTCTCAAAAAGATGTGATGATTAAAAGAATCGTTAAATAAAATTTGTAAAATGCGTAAAATAGTATATTTCGATATGAGTGCGCAAAAGTTGATTCTACACGAGTGTGAGGTTTGTCGCCCGAGCAAAGCGAGGGTGACAATTTCACGAGTTCAATACTGATTTTACGAATAGCTTTGAATATACTCGAATCGACTATAATAATAAAAATAGAATTACTATTTGTCCACTGTCATTCAATTGTTATCTTATCAATATATATAAATATGTTTGAATGACGATTAATTATAGTAAAGTATTAAATCTATTCTAATTTATCTTTTGAGGATGAGCTCTTAATGTTACTTTAATCGATTCAGATAATCAAAACAATAATCATCCTTTTAATATCATTTATACACTGAGAAAAATTTGACAGTAAAAATCACTACCTCAGATAATAATTTGGTAACATACTCGGATGCTAGTAAAATTCACTATAAGAGATATTAATTTTTACTACCTAAGATGGTAAAATGTGCTATAAAATGTGGGAAGAATTGTAATATTCTCAGTCGGTAAAGTTTAAATTTATTTTTTTTTCTGCGCTAATCAGTATTTTAATCGACATTTTACGTTTATTTTATTATAATAAGTTTCTGTGTCTGTTGATTTGACTTTATTATTTATTAATCGTCGTTAATTTTTATTAACTTCAGTTTGTACATCAATTAATACATCAGCTAGATCTGAAATTTTGTACGTAACAGATCTGTTTAACGCAAAGATTTACATCGGCGAGACGCGAGTAACTATACCACCCAGAGGCCACCTGCTGGAGGAGTCAGACCAAACCAACACTATACAGAGCACCCGAGATACCCCAGCAACGCCACTGTTTCGACCAGGAGGGACGCCTCCCGACCCGTTAGGATTTTCCCCGTCAGTCGCAGGTGGATATGCGAAGACCGAGCGATCGACGAGCGCGCGGACATCGTAAGTGCACAACAACAGCTAGTGCGTGATTAATATCATATCAAATCGGCTGCAGACGCCGAAGCCGAGACTCGCTGCCACCGAGTCCTCGTCTCCAGCGCGAGCCGCGAGTGCGAAACCATCCTCTCGCGCCACGCGTTATACTGTATCAACATCAACAAAGAATATACTACTTTGTAATAGAATATAGATGCACGCTTCATTATTCCATGGCCTTATCACGTCCTTCCGACGAACCCGGTAGAGTAAAGCCGGTTACATCACGGCGCGACTACAGGGCGCGCGCCTAGCCGGACAACTCTACACGCGAAGAAAGCACGGCGAGCTTCGCACGTCGCGCAGTTGTACACCGAGGCAACCTGGCTGCATTGTACGGAGTCGGCATTGCACTGACGGCTAACGTCCGTCACCGACTCCAGCATCCATGAGGGATAGCCGTGCGGAAGATAAAGAGTAAGTAATCCCCCTCGTTGTTGCAACAGCATCTTCGCGGCTGTCGCGCTAAAGTCCAGTTGCCACGTGACAATGAATATAATAATGACATGAATACATCACAATTTTTCCTAACACTATAAAAACATTTTTAAAATATTTTAAACATATAACTCGCTACGCTCGGGTGCTAACTGCGACGTGTAAAAAAGAACCATTTAAGTCACACGTATCGTAATGTACTATTTTTAACGTTTGCAAAAGACTAATTAACATATTTTAAAATATTGTGTAATATATTTAATAGATTATAAAAATATTTGTTGACAAATTGCTGCCAGGCCTTAATAAACATTGTTTGTAATTATTTTGAAATATTTCTCAAATATCCTACAAATATTAATCTTATAAAAATATTAATATAATATATTTTAAAAATATGGACAGAAACGATTTAGAAAATACATGCGTGTTTTATCTTAGCGAGGTTTCATAAACATTTTATTTATGCTTTTAGGAGCCTAGAAGTTCCTGTATTTTATATACGATTATTATATTTTGAAACATTTAATGGATATATCTGAAAGATTTTTCACAAAAAATGTTACTCGTACACCACTACGATGATTTCGCAATTGGTTACTTACCATGTACTTTTGTAAATTATTGCTTTAAATATAAAAATTTAGAATACTATTATTACTATTATAAATATCTTAAATATAAAACGGGTTGTCGATAAAACAGATTTTTGTAATGTGTTAAATTATTTTGCAAATTCGTTGCGATTTTTTAGCGTCTTGACTTTTGAATCTTGTAATCTTACATTTTTAAAAAACATTTTATATATCAATGGCTGAGTGGAATAAACGTATTCCATCGGTGACCTCGGAAACGTCGTATTCCAGTGGCGTCTTCGGAAACGTCGTATCCTAGCATCAGTGTCTCCGGAAACGTCGTATCTTGGCGGCGTCTTCGGAAACGTCGTATCCTAGCATCAGCGACTCCGGAAACGTCGTATCTTGGCGGCGTCTTCGGAAACGTCGAATTTTGGCAGTGACTCCGAGAACGTCGTAATCCAAACGCAATTCTTTATTCTCTAATTTTGTAGTGGCAGCACTGAGTGATTTTTAAATACGAATTTGAAAAAAATAAAATGCGCATAAAAAATTCCTTAAAAAAATCAAAATGACTTTCTATTGCCTTTGCTTATTTTATAAAAACTTATACCATTAAGCAAATCGGATTCAACTTTAATATTGAGTTTATACAAATTTATAAAATATTTTTAAATATTCCTAAGAAAATATATTATAATCGTGTAATGATATATTCCTAAAAAGTATTTTATGAATATTATAAAATAATGCTGTGTAATATGATTTGTAATGGGCGAGTATAGCGCCCGTAAGAGGTTAGAGCACGCGCCTTGAGATCTCATTACATGGTGCCATACGTTGGGCGTCATTTTGTAGCGTGGTTTTCTGATGCGTCGGACTCGATAATTACGTCACCGAGAGTGTAACCCTCACTCTTTCTCCGTGGTCAATTAGAAGATCTCGTTGACAAACGCGAGGTGAATGAAGCTCACCTCGCTTTCGCGTTCGGACTTGCACCGGCTATAGCGTTTTTCGTGAGCCTTAAACTGGGTAGCTGGAGTCAAGGCGAATAAGAACATAGAGGTGTAAACAACAGAACTATAAACTATATTGGAATCGAATCGGTCCCACTAGCGGGCTTCTCGCGGCTATGGATATGAGCTCTTTTCTCGCGGGCTGGTAGCGAAAGCCTGCCGGTTTCCTCCGACTCCGTTCCCGAATTCCCTCTTGACCTCCCACTCCTCGGTCTTCCGTTGGTACAACCATCCGACGGCGTTGTCTGCTATACTTACCTAACTTCTCGCGACGAACGAGCGCGATAGAATATGCATATCTCGCCGCTCGTTACAGACTTAAAAAGATTAACCTTTCGGCTTATTGCATCCACTTGCGGTTTCTACGTCAATTTCGAATCCATTATAACGCCGAGATTCGTTACAGTGTGAACAAAGGGAACGAAAACACCATCCGCGACCTCAATGCCAGGCAGCTGTAGACTTTTCACTTTATTGATGTTATAATCCGAACCAAAAATAATAGTTTTAGTTTTCCCAACATTGAGGCGAAGTGCATTCTCAGATGCCCAAGCCGACACCGCACGCGCCACAGCCGACATGCGGTCCACACCCTCACTCAGATCGTCCCTTGTCACCTGAGTATAGGTTTGCAGGTCATCAGCGTGCAGCAAATGTTCGACACTGTTTGATAATTTCCCCTCGGGGCCTTTGAAGTATTATTATTAGCAGCCTATTACTAACAGACTCTGAGACAAAAAGCGGCTTATGATTATAAATGCCAACTGTGTCAAAAATATGTCCTTAAGATTTATTTATAGTCATAGCAAAAGCCAAAATTAGAGGAAACTGTCTTCGGAATAATACGAAAGGCAATCCAGCTAAAAATCCTCCTATAAGTGCACATATGATGACTTATACGATAGCTCATATGATATTTTTGACCAAATTTGCATGTCAGTGATCATATCAGAACTCATATGAGTACTCATATGATAATCTCGCGTTTTTAAGAACTTTTAATAACATTTTTTAAAATTTTTTTTGCATTAAAAATGTATTGTTTGGCATCATATAACTTTTTAGAACATACATTATTGTCAAAAGTTAAGAATAAAATATTTGAAAAACCCCGTGGCTCTCTAGATTTAGAGTCCTTTACTCTACAGATGAGCCAAACTTTCTTATAAAAGATTCTATCCAATACTCTATCCAATAGCGTTATTAAACTTAATATTAATTTATATCCGAAAAATTGCATTATTTTTAATACTTATTGTTACAAAAGGAGGATGGTACTCGGGTGATGGGCACGAAGAGTAGAATAGTAGTTCTAGTTTATTAGTAGTAGAGAGCAACTCCTAATCAGGCGAGTGTCGTCGGTGATCTGCTTGCCCGCTGGCCGGTAGCAGTTCGCATACACGCAAAGGTGCTGCTTCAGCAACATTGGGCCGCGCAACACTTTGCAAGTGTACGGTTCTGTGCCACGGGCTTAGGCTTGTGACAATATGTTGTTAATATTAATGTCTTGTTAATAATCAGCAGATCTTACTGATATTTAATAAAACTCTGCATACGATCTTCCCACATAGTTTTCCATAATATGGAATTATAAATATTATTATGATTTACTGCTAATTAACAAAACAATTAGGTTAAAAACACATATATCTAGAATAATGCAAATTTAACGTATTACGTAGTAATTGTAGAGATGAGTAGATCTCCCTGGAGAAAAATATCACGTGAATAATCGCATGATTTATCATGTGATATATCACGTGTAAAATCACGTAGAAATCACTCGTAAAATTTAAATATTTGTTTATATTTAAATAAATTGTTTATTTTCCATCTGTATAATTATAAAATATTTGATGATATTGATAATTCACATAAAGAAATCGCAATAAAATAGAAAAAAATATCCCTGACCAAGACTTGAACCCCTGTCCCCCACTTGACAATCCAATGTCTTACTACCTGAGCTATTTGTGCTGTTGCAAGTTTCAAACACCTAATCAAATTATACATAAAATATAATTATATTTATCATTTTATATAGATTATACGCTTATTGCATATATTGATAATAATAATAAAAACACTTCTGAAATTTCCATTGTTCATCTTACAGTATCCATATAAACTATTTTATTGCGATTTATTTATATTAATTATCAATATCATCAAATATTTTATAATTATTTAGATAGAAAATAAACAATTTATTTAAATATAAACAAATATTTAAATTTTACGAGTGATTTCTAACATGATATATCACGTGAGAAATCGAGTGATTTATCACGCGATTAATCATGTAATTAATCACGTGATTTTTTTCGCCAGGGCTTATAAGTCAGTTTGGCTTATGTGTACAGTAAAGAACTCTAAATCTAAAGATACGGGGTTCAAGTCCTCGTTACTTCGTTTCTTTCTTACATTTTTTTTAATTTTTGACAGTGATTTATGTTTTAAAATGTTATGTAGTACCCAACAATACATTTTTAATGCGTAAAAATTTGCTCAAAAACATTTGTTATCTATAATATTTAGAAACTCGGGATAATCATATGAGTACTCATACGAGTTTTTATATGATCTCTCATATGAGAATTTGGTGAAAAATATCATATAATTACTTATATGAGCTGTCATATGATCCATCATATGAGTCATTATATGAGCACTTATATGAGGATTTTTAGCCGGGAAAGATGTATATTCACGGGTGTCCAAAATAGTAGTCGTGGAATAAATACCATAGTTCCCTTTTTATAGCCTGTAATTATCTCAGCTTTTGAATTATGCTTAAAGAGTTCAATTATTTTTAATCTGGTACTATTGCAGAGGCCATTATTTATACTTATAAATCTAATAAGCATGACAATTGTACTTTTCTAAAAAGTCAATTCATGTACTGGGCATCCTAGGAATCTCAAAGAATTTAAATATTTTGTCGGATATTTAATTCAGCATCATTATGAGTTTTATCTACACTTTTATGTCTAGCATTATCATTACTGTTAATTTTTTTTTAATATACTTTCATTCGTTTTGTAAATATTTTCATTATGGGGTGACAAAATGACTCTTTTTAAAAGATCATCATATACAGATATAACTAAACAGTCAAGTGTATTGCATAAAACGTTGGCAACTATAAGGTTGGTCTCCACCCTGGTAGAAAATAACCTAACAGTTGATTATGGTTGGTCAACGAACCTGCTAAAAACGTCACTTTGGCCAACAGTTTACCGTTGGTAAGCATTTCTACCAGAGCATTTTCATAAATCTGTACATTTGTATATGAATTCTATTCTAATTTCTCCTTCAAAATTTATGAAATCATTGAAAGAATTATTAAGTGTTTGTGTTTGCTTTCTGGATTCACACGTCGTGTTTGTGATGATCCAAGCGAGTGTTTGCATCGAGTCTTGGTAGGTGTTCGGCGCCTAAGTATTAAACACATTAATCTTGTCGCGCGGTACACTAGCGGTAGCGCAAAGGTTCTTTAATAAACGCACAATAATGTACAATCACGCACAATAGACATCGAAACATCGCTATTTTATACTATGTTTTATGTTTACACAAGGCCGGACGTACTCTGCTGCTGCGTGTGCCTTTGTCCTCTCAAACAAACACTAATGTGCGTTCGTAAACGATGCAAGAAAAAACTAGATAAAGACTTTCTACAACTTCTAGCTAGAAAAATCGGGCCCTCTTTCTTCAGAATCTCTCTCTCTCTCTCTCTCTCTCTCTCTCTCTCTCTCTCTCTCTCTCACTCTTTTACCACCTTATTGCACTGATTGCTAAAGATAACCTTATTGTAACCTATTATCTCATGACATATTCTTGTATTGTTGTACTTAAAAAGATGAGAATCTCATGGCCAAAATTTTAAGTAATTATCGCTAATTAATTTATGATCATAATTATTTTGCTAAAAGAGAAATTTTTGAGGCAAAATATTATGATGATTAGAAAGTTCTCATTAAAATCTTCAAAATACATTACTCAACCATAGCAATGACGACATATGAGACAAGAAATCAGTCGAGACTGCACTTCCCGTGCTCCGATCAGCAGTTCGTCATACAAACCGATGCAAGTGATACAGCGTTGTGTTCACGCAGTTCAAAGACGGACAAGACCGAGTACTCAAATTCGCCAGCAGAGTACTTACCCTCACAGAGAGGAATTACACGGTCAGCGAGCGAGAATGCTTGGCCGTGCTTTTCGCCATACGCGAGTATGTTTATACCTTCCAAGAAAAGAAATCGTTGAACAATTAACTAATACGCACAAGCTCTTAGAAATCCGAGACATTCATACAACAATAAGACCTCTAATCAAAAAGCAGCAAAGAGTCATATTCTCGAATGTAGCGCCTGTAATTCCACACAGTGTACTTGAAGATGTAATAGATGGATTTTGAATAAAGCGCAATGCGCCCATAGTTACTCTAAAGGCATCTCTCACAGAAGAAGGTTTTACCCACGTCCTAAGCTCCAGACGACAAACCTACATTAAGGGGGCCCCTTCTCCAGAAGGTCAGTATGGCTCTCACATCGAGTGCCCTAATCTTCTCGCACATGGGAAAGAGCTCCCCCAAGCACTGATGTCTGGGCTGCGCAAATTTGGGCAAACAGTCAGCATGGGTTGGCGTTTCTTCCGCCCCCTCGAACCACCTGCATACACCCGTAGCCTCATTTCCCATCTTTAGACTGTGATACCTTAAGCGGTTGTACCCGGTCATTATCTGTATCAGGAGTCGAGAGTTATTTCTGCTGCCTCCTGCAATGCACTTGGTCCAGCCGATATTGGTGTCCTGACCCATTAACGCTTTCGCTTGTCTGCATCCTTGAGTTCCTTGCCATTCTTTAGTATGCTCCCTCTCAACCCAGTCCCGGATTTCGCCCGCCAACAGGCACCTTGCGGCACCTGTGTAGGGCTGCGGCCCGGTTGGGGGATGTTTAGCTCCCAAAGCTGTAAGTCTATCTGCTATTTCGTTACCCCTGATCCCGGTGTGCCCTGGGACCCAAAGCAGCCTGCCTTTGTTGTTGTCAGCTGATTTACAACCACTTTGCATTTCCAGACCGGTCTGCAGGTCGCCCTATGAGCCATAAGTGCTCTAACTGCCGCCTGACTGTCTTAACAAATGGTGATAATTCTATCCGTTGCGTCGAGTTCAATATTCCTCTGAGCGCAGGTCAGTATAGCGTATATCTCGGTCTGAAAGACCGTAGCATACCGCCCCAGAGAAAAGAAGGTTCCCCTTCCATCCCTTCGACAGTAGTACCCCGAACCAGTGCCAGTCTCTGCCCGAGAGCCATCTGTGTATCAGACGTCCCCCGTTCCGGGTAGACTGTCCGTGCGGGCCATCCATTCCTTTCTCGTCGGTATGACGACCCCATATATTCTTCCAAAGAAGTAGCGCGGTATCATCATATCAGTTTTAATGAATTCTGGCAAGAGACCCACCCCACCCGGGAGCCGGATGTGCCTCGTGCCTTGTGTCCATTGTCCATACGCATTGAGTCTGTGCGCTGCCTTAGCAGCCATCGCAATGATAGTAAGATGGTGTGGTCCCACCTTTACAAGGATTCCATGTGCCTTGGTAGGCGTGGTCCTATAGGTCCCTGTCGCCCCCCTCAGCACCTGTCCCCTGAGTTTCTCCAGTGCTACCCTAGCTCCGCCCTTGGCCACCAGACAGCGTAAGCCAGACGGAGTACCAGAACAGCCCTGTATAACCACAGTATAATTCGGGGACTTAGTCTCCATGTACTACTAAATGCCCTACGACATGTCCAGAGAGCCACCAGGAATTTATCGCACTGGGTCGTGAGATACTTCTCCCAGGTCAACTTTTTATCCAGAACAATACCGAGGTACATAGCTAAGTTCTTTGCCTGTAGGGCGCCTCCAGAGAGATTGGTCGCTTTCTAGGCATTTCGACTTTATCTGGGTTAACCGTCGAGCAGCACCATCTCTCCACTTTCCTTAATGCAAGCTGCATGGCGTCCATGGTTGCGCCAATTTCGTTACCTTTTATCAGTATCAGGAAATCGTCCGCATAGGCTTAAGCATAGCAGCCCCATTCATTCAGCACTTCCAGCAGCCCATTTGCCATCTGACACCAAATGGTGGGCGACACCACTTTGCCCTGCACCCATCCCTTACTGACCTTGCTGGAGACCGTTACGGTTCCGAGACTCGAGATCACAGTCCTGCGTGTAAGCATGCCCTGAAGCGATTTTATTAATGGTCTAGGAATCCCATGCAGTCCTGCCTCTTTGACAACTGCTTAAATAGAGGTGCAGTTAAACGCTCCTTCTATGTCTAGAAATACTCCCACCATTATCTCCCCCCTTTCCAGCTGCTTCTCACTGTGCCAAACCGCCGAGTGTGAGGCAGTCTCTGTAGAGAACCCTGCCCTGTACGCATGCTGGTTAGAGTGAAGAGGAAACACGGTTAAGATATCTTCTTGAATAAATCTATCAACCAACCTTTCTAGTGCCTTGAACACAAAGGAGTTAAGACTTATGGGTCTGCAATCCTTGACGGTGGTGTGACTTGGCTTCCCTGTCTTGGGAATAAACACAAACTTGGCCGTTTTCCATATTTCAGGTACATAAGCCAAAGCTACACTTGCTCTGAAGAGCTTTACCAAGGGGCCCACCAGTTCCTTTAACCCTTCTTGTAGGAAAGCTGCGTAGACTCCGTCGATGCCCGGCGCCTTGAAGGGTTGAAAGAAGTAGTTTCAAGCATTGCTCTTCCGAGGTTGTGTATTCTCCCGTGGGCAGTCTAATAGCTTCAAGCCATATCTCAGGTCGCGTCAGGATATCGTTGGTGGGCCTGCGTAAGTTGAACACCTATTCAGACTTACTCTCGCTATATTTTGATATACTAAAATATTTTTTCACTCGATCGAGTGTTATTTTACAGCGGAAGGGACTCTCCCACTTGCTCTCACGCTACCGCTATAAGACACGATTTTTTGTGCGCTTTATGAGCCGGGAGAGGTACTTTTACGCAAAACGGCTCACATAACCTCAAACCTCAACTGCACTTGAAGATCTTTGGTCATCGCAACACCGCCAGTAGCTGCATCATCCAGCCAGACTCAACTACTTCATCCATCATCACCAGGTTGAAGAAGGAAAGCTCTTCTCGATGTGCAGCGGCCGTGAATATTGCAGTGGAGTTGTAGAGGCGGAAAATTTTGAGGTTAGGACAAATATATCTGTCTCTCTCTTAAGGCGCGCAAAAAACTATCGTCATCGTCCCTGCGCTAGAGTTCTCAAATTTCGCCACCAGGGTGCAGCTCCATCGGCCCTGGAAATCTGTTGGTAGAACTGATAGCTCAGCCATATTCTTTGGGAGCGAATTTTTAATTTTCTACTGTAATCTCAAGCGCGCGATATTTGAAACTTGGATTTTGAACACTTTGCTAAATCAGTATTATTTTAGTATCATTTCAGTATTACTCCAGTTCCTAGTCACTGATATTTGTTTATTGTATGTATTTTGTTATCAATTAATTTATTGCGTTAATAATTGATAATTACTATGGCGCCATTATCTTGCATGATATGCAAGAAAATTTCTCGCGCTAATGCATTTATGAGAAAGTGTAAGGACTGCGTCACTCCATATCACAACATATGTCATAACTGGTCACCAGTAGAGGGCACCAGTTACATCTGTCATATATGTCGCGCGAAGAAACCACTTAATATCTCGAAAGAGACAAAAAAGCTCAAAAAGACTGAGAACGGGATAACTAATAATAACAATAGTAATACTGGTAATGGCAATAGAAATAATAATAGTAATGGGAATCAAAATAAAAATAAGGACAATAATGACGACAGCAGCAATGACATTGACCAGGACGAAATCAAATTGATGTCTGTAAACTCTGAATCTTCTAACACTGGATTTGCTAATACTGAAGCGGACAATACTGATACCTTCAACAATATAAATAATAACAATACAGTTGACTTGAATACTAAAATTACAAACTCTGGAGAAGAATCCCTTAAGGATAATCTTACTGCTTCTACGCCGGCCGCTTCTACCGTGAAGACTATTACTAATAAGAAACACATCGCAAGCAATTCTTCAGTAGATTTAAGTGCGCTTCGTCATTGGTCGCTACCATCATCTATGCTTACACTGTTTAGTGCGCAGTTTAAACTTCTTGAAGGAGCAGTGGTGAGGAAGCTTGATGACATTAGCCAGGGATCGTCCTCGGCTCCAGTAGCACAGGTTCCGATTGACGGATTGGAAGATAGGGTTTCGTCACTTGGGGACAAAGTTGTTGAGCAGACGTCTAAAATAGATGGCCTGCACAATGATCGCCTACTGTTCTTGCAAGAGAATAGAGGAGATTGGATCTATTCCTAATTCTATTAATACTACGGAAGTTTAAAAGTTATAAAAAATCGGCGTAGATCTAGGGGACGTAAGCGCAACACAGAAGACTGCGATCCTTCTCACAGCGTGAGTGGCTCTTCGGCGACCCAGGCGAATGGTACTGCCGTCAGTCGCTCGGGACCACATCCGGTCCACGTGCATGCTTCGAGCGGTAAGATCTGGTTCTCAAGCAGATTGTCAGCGACTATCGCCATGGGTAGTCTGTCTCTTTAGCCGTAAGCTATTAATTGATATTATGCGCGAGTAACACGCATTTACAGGATTCAACACAAGACATATCTCGTCTTTGAAACCGGAAATGAGTATTAGCCTAATTCAAAGTAGAATTTTTATAAATGAATTATTAAGTAAAGAATTATTTCTTCAATTTAAAAGTCTTAAGAGTTTAGCACGTGGTCTGGGTTTTAAGTATGTTTGGCATAGAGGGGGTCGTTTTCTGGTTAAAAAACAAGACGGGGATATGTCACATTTGTTTATGACAGCAGCAGACCTGCATGCGATTGCTGCATCTTATGACAGTGCTAATATTAATGTAAATAATATTAGCACAAGTATTAATCTGAATAAACTGACAGCGAAATCATCGTGCAAAGAAGCGCGAAAACTTCCTAGTGAGGTTTGACTAGACGGATAGAAGGCTAAAGAGACAGAATGCGAGTCGTTTAGGGCGGGATTTTTAAATGCAACATCCCTAAACAAGCATATGGAGATGTTTCGCCAATTTCTGGCGACTGCTCGTTCCATTTACCATCTCTTCGGCATGGCTGAGTCGCGTTTGGACCAAACGTCGACGGTGTATTCGCTCAGGTTAACGGCTACTCGGTTCTTCGGCAGGACAGGAATACCCAGAGAAAAGGCGTTGCGCTTTTTATACATAATAGCTACAAGGCGACTTTGTTGTGCTCATCGCCAACGACGCAAGACGAAGGCAAACCAGGTATTCCTGAATATCTTATGTGTAGGGTGAAAAAGGGTAAAATGCCTCCTATTTTTGTTGCGGTTATTTACAGACTACCGGGTATCTCCTTTACGGGAAGTTCCGATTTAATAGATAAGCTAAGATCACACGTGGTAGATTATGATCATCGAATAATCATGGGGGATCTGAATGCGAATATGCTGTGAACTTCATCAAAAACCTTGCCTGCGAGTTAAATCTAAAGTTAGTTGATCATGGCGCGACCTACCACGTTGGAGAGTCTCACACATGGATTGATGTGATTCTCACTGACGACAATGAAGCAGTGCTCGATGCGAACAACATGATGGCGACCTTTCCAAGCAGACGCAATATCATCGATGTTACAATTAAGGCCCAAAAGTCAAAACCCCCAGTCCTGAGTCCTTTATTTTATAGAGATTTTAAAGCCGTCAGGCAAGAGGAGCTTCTGTCTCTTCTTGAGGCTTGCGACTGGTCGACCATCAGTTGCCCGGACAAGACTGTCGAAAGTAAGTTAGATTCCCTTAGCCACAACACCATGGCTGTTATCGACAGACTTGCGCCTTTAAAGCAATTTAAACCTAAAAAGAAGGGATCTCCACCATGGGTTAACGCTGAACTCAACGATCTATACAATCAGCGTGAAGCCGTTCGGCGGCGATATAGGCGGACCCGTGATGATAGGCTGTGGTTGGAGTTTCAGTCTCTTGCTGCTCAAGCAGAAAAACGCACGATTGAAGCGCAAGAGGCTTTTATCCAGAACAGAATATCTGAAGCGTTGAATAATAATAATAACATCTGGAGAGTACTTCGAAATCTCGGGCTTTTGCCAGAGTCCAGGGAGGGGCTACATGGTTTTTTGCCGAGTAAACTCAACACTCATTACGCTGGGGTCTCCGTTTCTTAGACGGAGCGAGATACGGACTTGCATGATATCTTAGCGACGGCCAGTGATGATGGTTTCACTTTTCGTGAAGTCACTTTTTCAGACGTGATCCTAGCCGTTGCACACTTTACTTCGCAGGCTAAAGGAGAAGATGGCATTCGCCAGAGTATCATTGCTAAGTCCCTTTCGGTTTTAGGTCATCACCTGGTCTTCATTTTTAACTCCTCTCTGTCTTGTGGAGTCTTTTCTGAGATCTGGAAAAGGGCCCATTTGGCGCCTCTCAAAATAACGGCAATTTCATCAGCTGCTTTGGACTTTCGTCCGATTGCTTTGTTGAGCTTTTTTTCCAAGGTTCTTGAAAAGATATTGTCCATGAGCAGATATCCGAGTATGTAGAGTCTAAAAAAGTACTTGATCCCCGCCAAACGGGCTTTCGGATAAAGACATTAGGACTGGTATCAACAGCAACAAGAACCTGCTCACCACCCTCCTAATAATTGATTTCAGCAAGGCGTTCGACACAATTTCGCCCTCAAAACTTCGTAAGCTAATCAGGTTGAGGTTCTCTAGGTCTGTTCTTCTGCGGATTGCGTCGTATATTACAGGTCGTAACCAACGTGTGGTTATGAATTCGAATGGCAATTCAGATTGGCTCACTACCAATCTTGGCGTGCCACAGGCCTCGGTTATGGGGTCTCTTCTATTTAGACTTTACATTAATGATATTCAAGATTTTCTGGATAACGCCCCTGCCGTTAATATCCGAACTGCCCCAGACTATGTGATGAGCATTAGCGTCGCATCGTTTTGCGGTGGGGAGCTCTACCTCCGACTGACTAGGCGGTGCCGCCCTGTAGCCTTCAGTTTCACTCCCCCTTCTCCCTCATCTAAATTTTTTTAAAAAGGTTCCATAAAAGTCCCACGAGTAGCTAGGGAAATAAAGGTCCGCTACCACAGAGCCCCGCATGTGGCAGTAAGGCTAGATACTCGGAGATTTTGTCAGGTTTCTCCGAGGCATCGTTTACGACTGACTAGAACCCCAGCGGCCTACTTGTCCTCTCAGCGGGATGGCTTACACCTTGGGATTAGGGGTTGTATGAAATACCCATTGCGCCTCCTCCCGAACACAATGGGGGGCTGCCCTGCCCTTAGTCTCCGACCAGTCCATAGGAAATTCCTTGGGGAACCCCGAGGCCCGACCTCGGTCAGTGGATAGGCCCGACAGCAGTGCCCGTTTTACGGGAAACCTGCCAGGGAGGCTACTCTTGAGCCCGAGAGGCGGTATCCCGCATCAGCCCGATTTCGCCGCCACGCCAGCAAGACCCGAGTTCGAGACGTCACGCTCTCGTCACTGGAGCCGAAGCGACCGCGAAGACTCGCCGGACGAGCCCCCACACCAGGCCCTAAAAAGAGAGAACTCGACAAGGTGGCGACCCCCGGTGGGAGAATGAACTATGTAATAAAGTAAAAAAAAGTCGCTAAGACGCCTACCTCAGATGGGAAGATAGTAAGTACCTATTCGATTTGATCGAATACAAGAGAGCTCATGCAATCGCTACAAAAACTTTCAAAACGAAAAAAAAAGAATATTTTAAACGCTTTGCAGTAACTATAGATTTTAGGTCTGATCCAAACCATGTTTGGAAAAAGTGTTAAATTTTAAAAAACAAATGGATCAAAATTCACCCATCGCATACTTCAAAAAATTTGCAAAGAAGCGGCAAAATTGAATTTGCGCTAAAAAAATAAGCGCAGCTTGGGCTAACACGAACCCAAGCACCATTCCACCTTGTAGAGAAAACGAATTTTTCGACATACCCTTTGATTTTCATGAGTTCAATACTGCACTCAATCCAACAGGCATCAAATCGTCTCCCGGAATTGATGGAATAGACTTTGAAGTCATAAATCTTCCTATCAAATACCATCTCCTTCTCCTTGACATTTACAATGAGATGTTCCTAAATAATGATTACCCGAGTAGTTGGAAAAAGTCTATTATACATTTCAGCTACAAACCCGATGGCAAAGGAGTTCGCCCCATATCCTTAACCTCTTGTTTTTGTAAATTGTATGAAACCCTAATTAAAAACAGGCTACAATGGTGGTGCGAATACAACGACATCCTACCGGAAAGCCAATCTGGCTTCCGCAAGGGATAATCTCGCTTTAAACGTAAATGAAAGCTTCATAACAAGCAAGTCGCTCCTCGCAGCTTTTCTGGACGTACGTGGCGCTTTTGACAATGTCAACTGCGACATATTATTAGCAAAGCTCGCTGATATTGGATGCTCGGAAAAAATAGTTAAATTTGTAAAATACATCACACATGAAATACACACACACACACACACACACACCCATATATATATATATATATATATATATATATATATACGGACACAACAGGAGAATACTATCGACTAGTTAGCAAGGTCGTTCCCCAAGGAGGTGTTTTAAGTCCTCTTCTGTACATTTTACATGTTAAAGACATTCTGAACGAGCTCCCCAAAAGTATTAAAACTTTGCAATTTGCTGACGATATAGCCGTGTTACGAGTGAAGAGTGCAACGAAAAGTGACGGACCCCGGGCTCGAACCGAGATCCTCTGGCTTACAAGGCAGACGTTCTGTCGTCGCGCCACGGCCGCCACCGCATTGCACTCTTCTACTCGTCCTCTTATAGTAATTAGAAATCCGTGATGTGTGTACACACGTGACAACCGTTTACTCTAATCTTACTTCGTTTTCAAAATGTCGTAACACTGTGGAAAGAGCAGTAAACACTATAAAATAAAATTTGTACAACATAGGACTCGAACTAGCTCCGGAAAAAATCGTTCTCATCCAATATAATAACAAGCGCATCGATCTAGGCCAATCTTCCATCACTATAGATAACGTCGAAATCAAATCAAGCGAAACAGTCCGCTTCCTTGGCCTCATACTAGATTATAAGTTCACTTTTATCTTGCATGTTAACTATGTTAAAAAATGCCTTAGAGCAATAAATATTATAAAATTCTTATAGTGAACGTGGTGGAGATCCGACTCTTAAACTCTAATTATGCTCTATAAGAGTTTTGTTCGCTCTGTCCTAGACTACAACAGTTTTATATATTTTCCGACACAGAAAGTACATTAGCAAAAAATCAAAAAAATACAATATGCAGCTTTACGATTCGCGATGGAATATAGAATCTCTACACCAACGAATTGTCATATTCGCTGAATCTAAACTGCCACTAATCATCCACCGAGCAGAACTCTTAGACAAATGTTTTCTCTCGAAAGTAGCTTCAAATAAAAAGTCTCTGACACATACAACCGTCCATGCATTATAATACACTAATGAAGCAAAAAAAGTTTCAAAAAAGTTGTAAAACCTCGTGCAAATCTAAGCTCATAAACAGATGCATAGAGAAAACTCTCAAAAGCGCCGAGGAACGATGCCAAACTTATAACATCTACTCATATGATTATAAATCGATTTCTTCACCCTTGCCTGTAAACACAGTTCTAGAAAAAACATTGAAAAATTCTAATGAGCCAAATTGCGTTGTAAATAATTATTTGAAATCTAAAAAATCACGCTATATATCGCGCACAAGAAGTCGGTACAAAATATACAGGAGTTGCTTGTCAATGCCCTGATTTAAATAAGAACATATCAATTGCTATTAACAAAACAGCCTCAGTGTATACTGCAGAATGAGTAGCCATTTCCAAAGCTTTGGACATAGCATTAGATAAATTTTCCGATAACTATGTGATTTTCTCCGACTCGCTAAATGCCCTTTAAAGTCTCCAAGTGAGTAATCTCAAAACTACTGTAAATCCTCACATCTTAGAAATTAAAAGAAAATACAATGCTTATACTTAGTACAATCCGGACCGTTTCATTCAATTTATATGGATTCCGTCTCACATAGGCATAATTGGTAACGAGAAAGCGGACGAGCTTGCTAAATTAGCTACTTCTGAAGATCAAGCAGAAAACATTACACTCCCGTTTACTGATTATTATGAAGAATATAAAAAATGTTCAAAAAAACAAACAATAGAAGTAATAACAGAAAAAAGCCGGCAAACTGGAACAAAATATTTCGGAAAGTTTTACAAAAACAATTATAAACCTTGGTTTCATAATATCTCGCTTAATCGTTACCAACTTGTCACAATTAATAGATACAGGACAAATCATTACAGTCTCTCAGCATCACTAGCCAGAGTAGGTACAATTGACAACGCTCAATGCCAATGTGGTGACGAAAATCAGGATCTTAATCATACTCTCTGGTAGTGCAAATTATATTATACTGAAATGCTCGAACTGGTAAAAAAACTACGCAATCATAAACTCTACCTTAATATTGACAATATATTCGCGGAATTCAATATTGAAGTATGCGAATGTATCTGTGAATTTCTCGAAAAATCCAACCTATTTATTTAAAACGACGCACAAGCAAAACATTGTATATCAATACTGTAAACAATTTTTAATAGTTGTATAAGCCTAAATAGAGCTTAAAAGCTTAAATAAAAAAAAAAATTTCGTCATACAAACCGATGCAAGTGATACAGCGTTGTGTTGACGCAGTGCATAGACGGACAAGACCGAGTACTCGAATTCGCCATCAGAGTACTTACCCTCACAGAGAGGAATCATATGGTCAGCGTACGAGAATGCTTGACTATGCTTTTCGCCATACGCAAGTTTCACCAGTACATCATAGGTTATAAATTCAAAGTCATAGCAGATCACAGCAGTCTAAGGTGGCTATGCAATCTATGTTAGCTGAGCAGAGTTGAACAGCGCGCACCACCAGATTTCATAGGTAAACGTGTGGTGCAGAGGCCTTGGCAATGGGTAGCCGGAGATATTATGGGTTCCTTGCTGAAGTCTGCTAAAGGCCATGAGTACGCACTTATCTTCTAAGGTTTGTTTACTTGTTTACGTGACGGAATATTGTAACGGCAAGCGCGCCGACGACGAATTAGCCGGATGGTAAGTGTAAGCCCGGCCCATATAAGGGCTCGACTAAAGCAAATCGGCCAAAACAGCTAAAGCCGATGGCGTTATCATCTCGAAAGATGTGAGCAAGAGAAAGAGCCAAAATACTGCATCTGCGGCTATCCGGGCGTGAAGCGGTCGCATCAATGCTCGGAGCGAGCCGCACGCAAGAAGATCTTGGCAGAGATCCTACGGGACCGCAAGGAGAACTAGGAAAAAAAAGAAGATGTAGAAGAAATAATTGCTGAAGGCAATAAAGAGTACCTAGTATCCCCTCTATCCTGTGTGTTCTTAATTGACTACCTGATATACTACCTGATACCCATTTCACTGCATCCAAGCATTTCATTTTTTCGCATGATCGCGCGACGGCACACAGTGTACCAAAATCCGATTTTAATGGCCAGAATTCGCTCGTCAAACCAAATCGCAATTATTCTTAATAAAAAAAATTGCAAAATGCTTTTACGATAATTTATGGAAGGAATCACGGGATCCATGCAAACGACACTTACGGTCGCTATGGAAAGACTATTGGAACTCCCTCCACTAGGCAAGGTAATAAGGGAAAATGCGTGCAGGACGTTCTGCAGAATAGCGGAATTAACAAATTGTTCGGATTTCAAGGATGCGGCACTTCTGGAACAAATAATCCCGCTAATGGAAGAAAGAGGTCGTGACAGAATGGTGGAAAGAATTTATTTCTCTAAGCCGTTCTCGATCATAATCCCAGAAAGGGAAGAATGGAAGACGGTCTCTTATGAACTCCTCAAAAACAGTGTGGTGTGGTATACAGATAGCTCAAAAAATAAGAACGGTGTAGGAGCAGGTGCCTGGGAAAAGGGAGACACACAAGAAATTGTGTGCGTGCTCGACCACTATGCTACGGTGTTCCAGGCAGAAATCAGAGCCATTACAGAAGCTGCTAAATGGCTGTTGGAGAGAGGCACAGGACAAAGAACTGTAAGCTTTTGCTCGGATAGCAGGGCAGCTCTCATGGCGCTGGATAGTATCAGTATCTCCTCAAAAGAGGTACTTAGGTGCAGATATGCACTGGAATCACTGGCAGAACACAACGCGGTGAGACTGGTGTGGGTACCGGGACACTCCGGTGTGGTAGGTAACGAAAAGGCGGACATGTTAGCGGGTAAGGGCGCGGACGGCATTCGTGCGAGAAGGTGCGCAGTCACTGTCCCAACCTGCGAGGTTAATAGAGCAATTAAAGATTGGCTCAACACGCAACTCAGCGACAAATGGACCAATGCCGATGGACAGAGGCAGACTAGGGCTCGGATGGGAAGCAGCCTACCTGAAGAGTGGCTGCGGACCATTAGGGGCCTAAGCAGGAATAGGCTGTGGCTGGCTGACAGGACATTGGAGGGTAGAACACCACCTGTGAAACCTGAGACTGAGGGACTCCGGGAACTGCAGGTGGTGCGAGTATGAAACAGAGACCACCTCCCACCTGCTGTGTGAATGCCCAGCTTTTGCAGGGACAAGATTAGATTAGATTAGATTAATTGGTTTTATTTTACGTACAATCTGTTGTACGATCAAGTTTACAGAAATAATAATAGCATCAGATATCAGTTGTAGTAGAAGTGTAGTGTGATGATGAGGTGAGGATGAGTTAAGCGAGGGTGTGCGAGTGTGTGCGTGTGCGTGAGTGAGAGCATGATGTTTATGTGTTTTCGAGCTCAAGCAAGTGCTCTTTAGTCAGTTTCTTGAAACCTGAGATAGAAGCAGTGTTGCGGATGTGTGATGGTAGGTTGTTCCATAGGTATGAGGCGCTGATATGAAACGAGTTCCTCAGCGTCTCCGTCGCGAAGGTAGGAATATCCAGAGGTGTCACCTCCCCCCTAACAGGCCGGAGTGTCACGCGGAAGTCGAAGTATGCCAGTACATATGATGGTACAGCTGTGTTAAACATCTTTCGTAAGAAACAAGCAGTGAAATATTTCCTGCGTCTCATGTTCACGAGCCTCTGTAGTTTTAAGTCTAGTTCCTGCATCAGGTCACAGTATACAAGAGAGCAATAGTCAATAAGGGGAAACAGGAGTGCTTGCGCAACCTGAGATTGGTACTCTTTCTGAAAAAGTAAAGCCTGTACATTAGTGAGTGAGCACGCTTACACACTTGTGTAACGTGCTCCTTCCACGTAAGTTTAGAGTCGAGCACCAATCCCAGATTACGCACGGAGGATTCAAAGCTGACCTGGGCACCCCCAATGTTAATATAGGTGTTAGCTGCTGAGGGTAATGCGTTAATGTAGTAGGGAGAGCCCAGGACGTTTGCTTTGGTTTTAGCAACATTAAGTTTAAGCGTGTTCTGTGCAGCCCAGCCTATTATCCTTTCGGCATTAGCACTCATCTTGTTTGATAAAGAATCGAGCTCCTCAAGGTGGCATTGACTGTAAATTTGCAAGTCATCTGCATAGATGAGGTGGGAAACATCGGTATCAAGGCAGAAACCAATGTCGTTGATGTACAATGCGAACAGCAAGGGACCCAGAACGGATCCCTGCGGGACGTCGATGTTGAGACGCCGAGGAGAAGAACGCTCACTATTGTCACCAACGACGGCCTGCTCTCTCCCAGAGAGGTAGGAGGCAAACCAGCGAATGACTTGCTTTGAGAAGCCGAAAGTGGATAGCTTTCTCAGGAGCCTGACGTGACACACAGTGTCAAACGCCTTGCTAAAGTCGAAGAGAAGGAGTAGTGTTACTTTCTTTTTGTTTATTCCGATCCTGGCATCATAAGTTAGCTTAATTAGCCCAGACTGAGTGCTGTGACCAGTGCCTTGGAGAGAAAGCAGAGAAGTGAAATCGGACGGTAGTCCGTCAGGGCTGTTGGTGAACTGATTTTGTCGAGTGCGCGCACAAGTGACAATTTCCAGGCAGATGAGAAGCAGGGTACGCTCAGAGACAGGTTGAAAATGTGACTTAGTATGGGAGCGAGAACCGGCAATGCTTTTGAAACGACAACCTGTGGGATGCCATCACTTCCCCTGGCCTGGGTGTCAAAGTGCGATACCACAGCCAACACATCCGATTCCGTTATAAGGCTGAACTCGAAATGATCCGGGAGCTCAAGACTTTCCAGGGTGAGAAGATAATCCTCAACAGCAGTAGCCAACGGATCGTTGGTGATCGCGCTGAAATGCCTGTTGAGTTCATCCATGGTAAATCGAGATGGTAAGGGGGCCTTGGTGGCAGAAATTCAAAGTTTCTCCAGCTCTCTCCAGATCTCGGCAATGTCGGTCAAGGTAGACAGGCGTGAATAGTAGTAATTCAGCCTGGCTTCCTCGACTTGTTTATGGGTATAGTCTCTAGCTAATCTGTAAATGCGGAGATCCTGATCGAGCCTGGAGTCTCTGAAACGTCTGTAAAGTCTATCCCTCTCGGATACACGGTCACGAAGAGCCACGGTGTACCACGGGTGACGTCGTTGTCGTCTTGGTGTCACAGTCCGCAATGGGGCGAGATGATTAATGGCGTTAGTAAGGTTAGTGTTAAGTAAGGATATGCATTCGTCGAGTGATGAAGTGGTGAGAGATGACCAGTCACATTCGCTAAGAAAGTCCCTTAGCTTCTCGGCTCTAATTCCTTTAAAGTTTCTGTAGGTGTATGTGTTAGGTACGTAGCGTGGAATCTGTACGTCGAGAGTGGCCGTGATAAGATCGTGTCCGTTGATGAAAGGTGCGTCTGTCTTCCAGTGGGACAGCAGGCGATCCTGCTCGTCAATTAGACATAGGCCAAGCCAGGTATCAGAACCCTGTTTATGGTGCGTAGCACCATAGGGAACAGACAAAAGGGAGTTCTCATCAATGAATGCCCTGATGAAATTGGCATCTTCAGATGAGGAAAGCTGGTCAGAATTGAAGTCTCCCATTATAACCTTCGTGGAGTAATTGTGCATGTGAGTTGTTAGCTGGTCTATGAAGTTAGAGCCTTGGAAAAAAGGAGCATGAGGTGGACGATACACAACCCCCACGAATATGGGAGAAACTCCCTTAGCCGATACCTCACAAAAAAGGTATTCAGGCTTGCCTGGCTTGCCAGACCATTCACCGTCGGATGATGAAATAACACTAACCGTCAGTGATTTATGTATATAGAGGGCCACACCTCCTCCATTCCTGTTTCTATCCCGTCTGTATAGCAGGTAATCATCCAGTGAAGGGATGGATGTCACCTTGTCGCTTAGCCAGGTCTCAGTAACAGCTATTACGTGGAATAGAGAGCGGGTGGATAAAAAGAGCCTGATCATCTCAATGTGATCTGTGAGTGAGTTCGCATTGAAATGACAGACCCTTAGACCTTCAGACAGAGATACCTCAGAACCGGACGAAGACACGGCAGATGAGTTTGATGGTGGATGTGGTGGAATGAATTGTGTGTGGTAGCTTCATTGTGGAACAACGCTGACGGCAGGCGGAATCCGAGCTAAAAAATCATTTAGCTCAGCGTCGGTGTTGATGACGATGGCGCGCTCGTTGTCATCGTTGCAGCGAATGAATAGTATCCCGTCTCTGACGAAAGTACGGCAACCCTGTCTCTTCTTAGCCTCCAGCCTGGCCCTTGAACGCAGCTTATGGACGTCTGAAGGGAGCAGCTCATTAATGTTTATGAGCCCTTGATGTTCAGGGCTGAGGGCTCTAGCCTCCTCCAGTAGGGTTGCGTCCAACTCGTTGGTGTGTAGCTTGCGTTTGCGGGCCGTAGCTACGACAATTGAGCGTGCGAGCGCGCTTGAGGAGAGGGTGACGGCTAATGGTGGTAGTCTGCCGTCACCCCTGGCGGAGTTGTTGGTAGCATCTAGCCTCCCCATGATCCTGACTGATGCTATGTCCCTTCTGAGGACCGTGGGATCAAGGGCGCTCACGACTGCGAATGCAAGGAGGTGCAGCGAGGTTTCGCGGGTGAGTGCAGGCCCGTGACAATAACCACACTGTTGGGGATCTGCTCCTGTCGCCTTCTGACCTCTGCTAACTCACTGCGCAGGCTGCAAAGCTCCGCAGCGCTGGGTACAGTGCTGCTGCTGTCCTGCTGCATTATCGGGCTCCTCGATGAGAGATCTTGAATTTGTGCCTGCAGCTCGGTGATGGTGGACTCAGCATCTTGTATGCGAGTCTTGAGTGCAGGCAGCTCATCGAGGGCCTTAAGACGCTTCTCCAGCGGGCCCAGACGCTGCTCAATCTTGGAGATCCTCTCTGACACGATGTTCTGGGTCTTGAGGGACTCCGTTTGAGCGCTGCAGATGTCGTCCAAGGCCACGCGAATGCCCCTCAAGGCCGCCTCAACGTACGGCGTAGGTGTCGTTGCGCCGGCCAAGCGGGTTGGTGAGGGATTCCGCGAAGTGTTGACTGATGGTGCTGCTGACCTCGTCTTCTTGCTCGCCGGTTGCTGCTGTTTGGGAGTACACTTGCCTGCTGCTGTTGTTGCAGTTGCTCCTGTCACAGTTGCTGTAGCAGAGGTGGATTTTGTCCTCACTTTGATTCCGTTGCCGTTGCTCTCTGCACAAGTGGGACAGGCTATTATCTGCCTGTCATTTACAACTATAGCCCTGACGTTGACAGCATTCTGGCACTTGACGTGGAAGTGTAATCCACAATATTCAAACCTTTTCGGGTCTTTATGCTGTATGGATTGTCTACAGCTACTGCATTGTTGAAAAGACACTTCCACGTTCTTGTCGCCGTTTCCACTCATTTTTCGTGTTGACTCTTACGGCTAGATGGCGTGTTAGTGGATAGAACGTGAAAGTATCGACCTCGAGACAGTGTGAAGATGCCTTGAAGATTCTCCCGCGATGCAGCAGATGTTGCCACAATGTAGATTGCGAAGAGAAAGATACGCTGTGCAGGTGCGAAAACAAGCGAAGCCAAGCGGAGCAGATTTGGAGGTTAGGAGCAGTGTAGAATGTTTGCAGTCGAAAAGATGAGATAGAAAAATTGCAGCCTTCGGCGATTTATATATCGACGTGAAGGTTGCAAAAAGGAGCGAGCAACTATCTACAACAGAAGAGGGCCTGAAGGCAAGAAGCAGCAGAAAAGCAGTTCAAAAGAATGACAGATCAGCAGAGCTGTTAACCGTACTCACCAGAGAGAGAGAGAGAGAAAGAGAGAGAGAGTGGGAGGTTCCCATGTTGGGGTTAGAGGAGCTAAGGTTAAAAAGCTTGGCATCAATTTGCCGAGTTACCTAAGCTATAAACAAGGTTTTATAAAGTAACTACTAATGGTAAAAGAGGCACAGCACAATGGGCTTTGCCTGAGTGCTTGACTGACACGTCCTCGTGCAGGGGCCGCCGCAGTTCATCTCCGCCCAATATGACTATGACAATGACTTTACGATAATTTCCGTTCATGTAGAACTACTTGTATTCGATAACGCGTTACACATCCTATAAGAAAAATAGAAAAAATTGCAGCATTGATTTGATTATCTATAAGGTGTTTAAGACCCCTTCAAATTTCTAAAATGCCGATTAAGTGATGGTGGTTTATAAAATAAAGATCTAAGATGTGTTTTCCTATTTTTCTTTTAGGTTATGTACTCTTTTATTAAATATAACCAGTTCTACATGAACAAAAATCATTGTACAAGTATTTTGCAATTTTTTTCATTAAGAATGATTACAATTTGGATTGTCGAGCGAATTTTGGCCACAAAAATTGGATTTTGGTACACTGTGTGGCGATACAGAATTCTTTTGAAATTTTTATGTACTCATAATTTTAAATAAAAGTAATGAAAGTATTAAATATTCACTAATAGAAAACATAATTCAAACATATTCAAATTTCTATGAGATAATTAATCTAAATTTTGAATTTTAAATCAAGTTAAATAAAACATAACATTATTGTAAACAGAGAAAAAAACGCGCCTTTTTATTTACCTCATAGGTGGTGTGGAAAAAATAGATGTATTAATAATTTATTGCTTCGCTCGCCAACCCCTCACTTTACTTTCTGTATGCGTTTTTGCGAAATATATTCGATCACGAATATGCTTTTTTTAAATTATGGTAATGCTATTATTGATATTCATGTAACTTCAAGTACTGTGAAATTAAATAATAGCAATACTCCAAAACATAGTCAATTTTATATATATAATGATCAGGAAGCTGTTGAACAAGGATTAAATTCTGTTAAAAATTGGTTAAATCACACATCGAAACCTTGACGAATGTTTTAAAATCTCCGAAATTACACAATGATTTTTTTACGAAAAGACGGGAAAGAGAAACATGTGTATAACAAACCAGTGACGGCTAAGTGCGGTGCAATGATTGTTTCAGATTGAGGTTTGCTTGAAAATTACGATCTTTGTATATACCCTAAAGAATTACCAGAAAATCATCCACAAAATACATATTTCTTTCCAATAATGTTTCCTTTAGGTGATTTATGATGGAGTACTAATTACTTTAAAAATCATCATGCACGTGTTAAAGAAAATCGTACAATTTTGCAATATTATTCATATAGTCTTGCCTATAGACCAAATGAATAATTTTTTTGTCCTTTGTTATATGCAGGAAGACTAACACAACAATTTTTCATCCACAGTTATGCAATGATAGAAAATAATCGCTTAAACTTTTTAAGAAATAACCAAAAACAATTAAGTATAGAATGTCATCAAGGTTTATTAGATGCAGTCGTCAATTATTATTATTATTATTATTACTATGAAGGGGGGACCACCAAGATCCCTGACACTTAGGCTGTAAACCTATTGTACCACCCTTCGTCATGGCATCCCCTCCGCAGGTAAGCCTGCCCTTCTCCAGAAGGTCAATATGGCTCCCGCGTCGAGTGCCCTAATCTCTTCGTACGTGGGGAAAGGCTCCCTCAAGCACTGATATCTGAGCTGTGCAAATTTTGGGCACTCGGTCAGTACATGGGTAGGCGTTTCTTCCGCGCCCTCGCACCACCTGCATATACCCGTAGCCTCCTTTCCCATCTTCAGAACGTGATACCTCAAGCGGATGTGCCCGGTCACTATCTGTGTCAGGAGTCGGGAGTTATTTCTGCTGCCTCCTGCGATGCACTTGGTCCAGTCGACATTGATGTCCTGTCCCATTATCGCTTTGATTTGTCTGCATCCTTGAGTTGCTTGCCATTCCTTAGAATGCTCCCTCTCAATTCAGCCCCGGATTTCGCCCGTTAGCAGGCACCTTGCGGCACCTGTGTATGGCTCCGGCCCGATTGGAGGGTGTTTAGCTCCCAAAGCTATTTCGTTACCCCTGATCCCGGTGTGCCCTGGGACCCAAGCCTGACCTTGTTGTTGTGAGCGGTCAGCCGATTTACAACCACTTTGCATTCCCAGACCAGTCTGGAGGTCGTCCTGTGAGCCATAAGTGCTCTAAGTGCCGCCTGACTGTCTGAACAAATGGTGATAATTCTATTCCTTGCGCCGAGTTCAATGTTTCTCTGAGCGCAGGTCAGTATAGCGTATATCTCGGCCTGGAAGACCGTAGCATACGGCCCCAGGGAAAAGGTTCCCCTTCCATTCCTACCCCGAACCAATACCGGTCTCTGCCCTAGAGCCATCTGTGTACCAGACGTCCCCAGTTCCTGGTAGACTGTCCCTGCGGGCCTTCCATTCTTCTCTTGTCGGTATGACGACCCCGTAACTTCTTTCAAAGAAGTAACGCGGGATCATCATATCAGTTTTGATTATGTGCCTTGTGTCCATTGACCATACGCATTGAGTCTGTGCGCTGCCTTAGCAGCCATCCCAATGATAGTAAGATGGAGTGGTTCCACCTTCGCAAGGATTCCAAGTGCTTTGGTGGGCGTGGTCCTATAGGTCCCTGTCGGCCCCCTTAGCACCTGTCCCCTGAGTTTCTCTAGCGCCGCTCTAGCACCCGCAAGCTCCGCCCTTGGCCACCAGTCCAGCGCGGCGTAGGCCAGACGAGGTACCAGGACAGCCCTGTATAGCCAAAGTACTGCCAAATGACCTGCGACATGTCCATAGAGCCACCAGGAATTTATCGCACTGGGCCGTGATATGCTTCTCCCAGGTTAGCTTTTTGTCAAGAACAATGCCGAGGTACTTAGCTGAGTCCTTTACCTGTAGGGCGACTCCAGAGAGTTTGGGCGCCCTGTAGCATCTAACTTGTACTTGCGGGAGAAGATTAACATTTCGCCTTTATCCGGGTTAACCGAAAGTCCCGTCCAGCAGCACCATCTCTCCACTTTCCTTAATGCAAGCTGCATGGTGTCCATGGTTGCGCCAATTTCACTTCCTTTTATCAGTATCAGGAAATCGTCCGCGTAGGCTTGAGCATAGCAGCCCCACCCATTCAGAGTTCCAGTAGCCCATTTGCCACCAGGCACCAAATGGTGGGCGACACCACCCCGCTCTGCGCGCATCCCTTATTGACCTTGCCGGAGACCGTTACGGTTCCGAGACTCGAGATCACAGTCCTGCGTGTAAGCATGCCCTGAAGCCATTTTATTAATGGTCTAGGAATCCCGTGCAGTCCTGCCTCTTTGACAACTGCTTCGATAGAGGTGCAGATAAACGCTCCCTCTATGTCTAGAAAAACTCCCACCATTACCTCCCCCCTTTCCAGCTGCTCCTCAATGCGCCAAACCGCCGAGTGTAAGGCAGTCTCTGTAGAGAATCCCGCCCAGTAGCACGGTTAGGATATCGTCTTGAATAAATCTATCCACCAATCTTTCTAGTGTCTTGAACACAAAGGAGTTAAGACTTATGGGTCTGCAATCCTTGACGGTGGTGTGACTGGGATACCCTGTCTTAGGAATAAACACAACCTTGGCCGTTTTCCATATTTCAGGTACATGAGCCAAAGCTACACTTGCTCTGAAGAGCTTTACCAAGGGGCCAACCAGTTCCTCCAGCCCTTCTTGATGGAATGCCGGGTAGATTCCATCGATGCGTACCGTCGCAATTGTATATCGCAAGAGACCATGTCATTTTGTATATCTATATAGGTGGTATCGTATTTCCCAATTATTTTTACGCCTAATCCCTAGTTGAAATAGATTTTGTGCCAAAGTGTGCGAAAGTGTTCGAAAGTGTTCAAATTCGGAAAAGTGGCACACTTTGATATACACTTTGGCATACTTTAGCGCACTATATATATATATATATATATATATATATATATATATATGGGTATATATATATTTATATATATATATATTTATATTTAGAACTTTAGAAATGATTTTAATATGTTCACGGATCAGTTTTGATTATTTTAAGTCTTATTTTAGTAGCTTCTGAATCGTTATTATTATAAATTTGACCACAATAAGCTGTATCATTTATAGCTTTTATAGTATTAGCTAATATATGACAAACTTGACCTTGAATTTTCAAGTTATAAATTCCTGATTTAAATTTATTGATAACGTTGCTTTCAATGTAGCAAACGAGAATGTAATATTATAATAAAGAATAAGATCTCTAAATTTTCTATCATCAGATAATAATTTTTTTAAACTATCATTATGTTTAGCGAGCGGTAATTTTACTTTACCAGTAGGTGTATTTCGATGGGATTTTCAGTATGTACAGCAGTCTCGCGGAATTTAATTTGTTTTTTTTATGGTAGGCAATTACTACTGGAGCTCTACTGGAAAATTGTTCCACTGCTTAGCAGTAATACTGACCGTTTGCTATTGTACATAACCCGTAATGGTAAGTAGTGTTCTGATATAATCTTTATTCTTTATTTTAATAAATAATATGTAATGCAATCTAAGTATGTATTATAAGTGAGTGAATACTACGGTGCCTTGATGGGAATTTGGAAAATCTTGACATAGAAGATACAATGGCTAAAATGGCCAAAGATTCTGAAAGCAGTGAACAGCTAGTGGAATTAATTCTAGAAGAGAATGGCAAATTTTATTATTTCCATGTCTCTCCAGCAGATAGTTCACGAGCTGCAAGGGGTAAATTGTTATAAGTGATAATTGTGTTATTAATTTTCATAAATAGTATAAAAATATGATGCTCATTATTATGTATAGGCATGGGATTTGCAACAGAACTGCTGAATCAGCATAAAGCAGCTATCGACCATCAAACCGTTTATGCAATAGCAGCAGGTACTGTAGATGGGTCAACGCCTGGAGGAAGCAATTTAGTCACATTAAATGTCTAGGACGAGGCAACAAATGTTATACACGCTATTAAGGTAACTCCAACTAGCAATCAAAGGTTGTTATAAACTATTGCTATCTCTTTTAAGTTTAATTATTTATTTGCATACATGTGTATTTTTTAAACTGTTTTTTAACTTTTATTAATATTTTTCTTGTAAAGATGGAGTTGACCAAAAAGTTATTAAAAGAAATAACTACGAATTAAATTGCTACAGCAAGTGGAAGGCAATCATTGACGCAAACAAAGTTGCAATTAGGACAAAAAAGATCATCAACCGTAGTTCAATCCGACAGACAATATTGGCAATGATGATGAAGCAGAAAATTTACAAAATGTAAATTTCAACGAAAAGGCAAGAAAAACCACAAATGGTATGTTAAATTTTTGAAATAATTGAATATTTTAAATCTGATGGATCATGCAGACTTGAAAGTTAATAAATATATTCTTAGAGGGTATTGCATGATACCTGTGCTATTTTTTTGACCACCCAGAAAACAGACGGTTGTATCAGCTCTGAAGCATGAGCGTAGAAACGACCTATTCAGGGCAATGTACGCCTTCTGATGTCTATAAGAAATAAGTTATAAAACTACACTGGCTTTATGCAATACACTCCAAGATACGCATATCAACTTTCAAGTCTGCACAATACATCAGTTTTGAATAATGAAATATTTTAAAACTTTAAAGGTGAAGAATTTTGTTTCTGAACTGAATCCCAGACTAAGTTGCTTCTGTCGTTATGCAAAGATCATCAAACAAAGTTGGACGATGGATCAATGAGGCATAAGGTATTTTGGACTATAGTTGTTAAAGGATTGAAACAAAAAAAAGGACATACTTTCACTACTGTTCAATGCTCTACAAAAATGGATACGTTGCAAAGAGCTTATAAAAAAGTGAAACATCACAATGTTCGAACGGGCAATGATAAAAAGACCTGCGAACACTCTGAGGTGAATCTGTAAATAATTATTCAATATTATACTGCTTTTGTTTCTAATACATTTTTATTGTAATCTACAATTTAGATATTGGATGAGGTGTTTTCCAAAAAGCCATGGATCGAACCACTTTTACAAGCAGGATGTAATTTACCGATGGATGATTTCAATGAAAATGAGAAAGAGAAATCTAAGAATAGTAAGTATTATATATTATAAAGTATATAAAAGCTAACATAAAATTTTACAAGGTAAAATGTTGGCAACTATAAGTTTTATACGCATCCTCACCATTCTAAATCTTAGTATTATAATTATGATTTCTCCTCTAAAAAGTTATGCAATCTTAAAGGTAGTACTACCCAAAAGTGATTGACCGTTCAGAATTCGATAAAATTTCGTATGCTGTTAGATATTGATAAGATAAACATTCACAGTTAAAATTTGGTGAAGGTTTGGAACCTGTGTCAAAAGTTATAAACATTTCAATTTGCGAAAATCTACAATTTTTGAGTAATTGCTTGATTTCACAAAACTGACCGTTCAGAATTCACCCAAACTTTGCAAATTAGTAGATAAATATGTAACGAATAAGTTGATATCTCAAAAATCTAAACTTGGAACGTGTGAGCGTAGTAATAAACAAATACAAGTTTAAAAATGTACACTTAACCTCAAAAAAATAAGTCAAATCAGCTTCTGTCCGAAACTTTTTATTGATAATTACGGTAAATAAAATTGTCTGATGAGAATGTTTAATCATTATTTAATGTAACTCAATTTATGCAACTTCTATTATTATGTGTATCTCGCAAATAAACAAAATATTAAAAGTGGACTTATTTTGACTACCACAGTAAGGGTAGTACTACCTTAAAGAAATTGTCTAATGTTTATAGCTTACAAAAGTTTTTCTGTATATTTATCAATATACGCTAATGAATGTAGTGAAATCAGTTTTAAAAATGTCAAGTGTTAAAAATCAGCACACTGACAAAAATTATTACTTACTCTAAGAAGAATCAATCTCACTATAACTTCAAGGTGAAAATCTGCTTTGTGTTTCATGATTTTCTCACATCCAATCTGAATGTTCTAAAACTAATCCAAATCATCTTGTGCAAAAAATGAGCAAAATCATAAATATAAAAAAATCAAGTAATCGACACAAAGCGGATTTTCATCTTATATGAAAAATAAGATAGTTGTACTTTTCAAAATTATTCTTTTAATGATTACTTGCCGTCCCGTTATCCATAGTCTACGATGTGTATAGAGTAAATCATATGCATACTTACTAAGAACAACTTATTGATTACTCAACGATCAATACCCACATAAATATAAAATTTTATCGCCTTTTTAATCGAAACAGATCTTAAAGCAAATAACAAAGTAAAATAGTATATTATGATACGTGTGACTTAAATGGTTCTTTTTTACACTGCGTAGTTAGTGCACGAGCGTAGCAGGTGTAATAAACACAGTTCAAAGAAGGATTACTTTAGCCACAGATAGGCGTGACTTATAAGCGGAGTTTAGCCGCACTGTACTATAAATCTTTAAAATAAAACCTTTCTCAAAAGGTAAAAGGTAGGCAAGTATAAACTGATTTTTATTTACTATTAATTTTTTATTTGATAATATAATTCAAATAAATAATCATTTATATAAGTGACAAACTATGGTAAAGAAATATATGAAATCAAATAGTTAAATGGCAATTACGTAATTTGGAATAAATTTATCAAATTATTCTTTAATACGATTTATAATTTCATTGTTTTCCTAACGTCATTGTTAATTTACTGACGGTATTCTACACTACTATGAGCATACTTGATAAACCCGTCGTTTGAAACTCCTAATGTGAATTGTTTGATTTGATAAAAATTAATAACATTGTCAAATAAACTTATAACATCTTTCAAATGTAGTGAAATACTGTATGCTACAAATTCCCCTGAAACTCTTGAAGACGACGTTGATACTGTCTACACTGGGCACCAGGTACCTCGGAGGCTGTTGCCGTCGCGATATTCGTGATCAGCGACCCCATAAACAACCGAGTAACGAGTTAATTATGCTACAAATTCCCCTGAAACTCTTGAAGACGACGTTGATACTGTCCACCCTGGGCACCAGGTACCTCGGAGGCTGTTGCCGTCGCGATATACGTGTTCAGCGACCCTCAAAACTTCCGAATAGCAAAGCTGGACTCATTTTAATAATTACTATGCACCGAATGCGTCTTTTTATTGTATATACATTTTATTTCTAATTCGATTTGATTTTTCGCGCCACGGAAGTTTCGAGGATAAGAACGGAAGTTGAGAAGATAAAAAAAAATTGAAAAGAAAAACACAACACAAAATTTTGGTCAGCTATAGAATGATAACGGATCGTTCATTTTTTACGAAACTTTTTTAAATAAAAGTTCTTTTAATATCTTTGAAAGTAACATTGATTCGCCTAATAAAACAACGTATTTCAATAAGATATAAATGTTTGAATATTTTGTAGATGTTAGAAAACTCCATTTTTAAAAATATAAGGTTGTGGTGCGCCCGACAGCCCGTATATAGTACTCTAGTACTTATACGTGCCATCGGGGGCGCTACCGCGCCCAAGATAATATTATGATTCCAAAACTACTTACTATTTTTTCAAATTATTAAATTTAGCTTTGAGATTTTTTCTTTGCAACAAACATGGTATATTTAAAGATTTTTGCGACAACATCCTGATAGTAAAGCTCCTTAGATTATAATAAAAAAGGTTGTTATTTTAATTAATATTATCTGACAGATTCACACCTTAAAAGTACTAGTGCCAGTGTTTCATCGATAAACTGTGAGACAACAGGACGGCAAGTAAGCATTAAAAGAATAATTTTGAAAAGCACAACCATCTTATTTTTCACATAAGATGAAAATCCGCTTTGTGTTTAAATGATTCTTTTATATACTTAGGAAGAATTTACTTGATTTTTTTATATTTATGATTTTGCTCATTTTTTTTGCACAAGATGATTTGGATTAGTTTTAGAACATTCAGATTATATGTGGGATAATCATGAAACACAAAGCAGATTTTCACCTTGAAGTTATAGTGAGATTAATTCTTCTTAAAGTAAGTAATGATTTTTGTCAGTGTGCTGATTTTTAACAATTAACATTTTTAAAACTGAATCACTACATTCATTAGCGTATTTTGATAAAAATACAGAAAAACTTTTCTAAGCTAATATAAACATTACACAATTTTTTAAGGATTGCATAACTTTTTAGAGGAGAAATCATAATTATAATACTAAGATTCAGAATGGTGAGGATGGGTACAAAACTTATAGTTGCCAACATTTTACCTTGTAAAAGGTGTTTTTTTAACTGATTTCATAACCTCTTAATCAGTTTCAAATAAACTTATAAAGAAATGTTTAAAGAAAAATTCAATTCGAATTACAGCATAGCATAGTTAAAAGTTTAGGTTTGATTTTTGCAAAAACTGCTTCTACGCGAAAATACGTCAGCTGATAATTTATGCATTTCAATATTTCAAGCAACTTTCAATCACGATGATTTTTTTGTAGGTCCCTAGTGGAAATAAAAAATGTAATAAAGTGTAATAAAATATAAGAAAATGTAACAAATCGTACCATTTTGTACGTTTTTGTTGGATTTCGGACCTTTTTTACGTTTTATTACAGTTTACTACTACATTTCATTACATTTTGTTACGTTTCGTTACAATTTATTACAAATCCATTGATCTAGGATTTCATGGGGGTCTCTTCTTTGAAACGACAAATGTAACAATACGTAAAAAAGTATAACAAAATGTAAAAAATTGTCTGTAAGCGTAATATTATATAAGAAAATGGCGACTTTTTTATTTTCTTACTTCTGCTTACATCCTTTTACTTTTTCTTACAATTTCTTATGCATTATTACATTTTATTATAAAATTAATAATTAATAAAATATATTGACTATATTAGGCGGTAAAATAACATATGTAATAAAATATAATAAAATGTAATAAAATGTAAAAAAAAGTTGATAAATTTGAAAATGTAAGAAAGTGTACAAAAACGTATGAGAAAAAAGGTCCGAAATCCAACAAAAAGGTACAGTTTCTTACATTTTCTTACATTTTTTTACGTTTTATTACAATTTATTACAATTTATTACATTTTTTCCACTAGGGGTGTAGTAGTTTTTGAAATATTTTTAAAAAACCACGAATTTGCCGTTATTACTGTCAATAACAAACAGAAAAAGTATTTGCTAGGAGGAAGTTATTTTCAATAAGCGCTATAAATAGAACCATATCGAGTTGAAAAATCCAGGGGACAATTAAAAAAACACAGAAAGGAAGATAGCGTCTGAATTAGTATATAAGTAAGACTTCTCTATCTATATCTGCTGAATTCTGACTGGAACATTGACTGTTCTGCTGCTCGATCAGCTTAGCTGGGCTTGCACTAAATGATTATTTTTCTGGAATAAGAATATTTTGGAACTACAGCCGGTTTTCTGCCAGTGTTGGCTACTAAGCATGAGCTCCAAAAATTGCATGTAACTGCATGCATGTTCGATCCTTGCAACGATAAAGAAACGGCTGCAAGCCGTGAGATAAGAAAAAACTCGAGCACTCGCGCTCCGCGCAGAGTGTTTACTCGCATTAGCTGATCGATTAACCTAACCTGATAAGACATGGCGCGGCCATTTTTTCATTCAAAATTATTCCCGTTGGGTGTACAGCAATCAAGTATATTCACGTCTATAATACAACAGATGAGTCAACAGGACATATGGTTTAAATTCTTTTATATTTGTAATATCTATCAAGTAGCCTTTGTAATAATTAAAGAATCGTATGTATATCTATAGCTATGACTGACTGAAAGAAAAAAAAAAGAGAATCAGAAAGGCGAAAATTAATTTTTTTCACAAAATTAATTTTCAAACTTAATTATTTTACAAACGAGCAATTTTTTTAACAAATTAATATAGTGATTAGAAAGATCTTATGAAAATCGTTGAAATTGTATACTCATACATAAACATCAACAGGAGATCGAATAAAATATGTACAGAATTCGTAAAACGTAAATAAGTTATTTAGCAAATTCAAAGTATATTTGGTCGTGGCGCGCTCCTGATGGAACAGTGTATAAAACTTATACTTGCCATCGGGGCGCTACCGCTCCCCTTGATCATATTTTGTTAACAAGTTTCTTATATTAAGGGGATAGACAAATCTTTTAAAAAATGTCAAAAATATTCAAAATATTGAGGTACAATATAAAAAACATGATTAGATTTTGATGTATGCCATATGACAAGTACAGCATGTCATGGAATTCATTGTTCTGTTTTTTATAGTGTACCTGAGTATTTTAATGAATTTTTAATTCTTTCACCAGTTCAAGGTGTTTACGTCTCCCTAATAATTAACCGTTAACTTCTATAAAATTGTTTAAATTTTTGAATATTTCTATTTTTCAGGACGCACAAATTCAGAGAAAGAAGAAAAGTCAGAATTTATGAGGCAGACTTTAGAAAATCAGCGTTTACGAGTAGAAGCAACTGCAGAATACAGACAGAAAAAAATTAGAAAATTTAAAAGATTTAACATCAAATTTGTATTGCTAACGCGATCTCATTTACTTATAAGATTAGGTTAATAAGATTAATATTTTAGTGAGTCATGAAAAGTTCACGGCTATATTTGAAACCAAAAAAGTATTTTTATTGCTGCAAGTTTTCTATATTTTGCTTGAACAATGAAAATATTAAATCAGAATATATCAAGTTGAAATTTTAGTCAATAAAGAATATTATTTATATAATAAGTAAATAAATTATTATGACTAAGATTGAGTTAAGCAAAATATGAATATCAATTATTTTAGAGCAATTGTTTAATAATCTCTATTATTTTATTTGGGTACACCGTGGTACGGACAAGGAAGCATTGGGGAATAAGACGCCAAATCAATTAAAACTCAATGGGCTGAATTCCTTCTCTATGACTTTATTTAGTAGGTTGAAAAACTTCTAATACACAATACTCCACGTACAACTTTGACTACAAAACTCTAATCAAAACTTTGACTAAAACTTTAGTATCAAATTCTAAATTGAACTCAATGCGGTACTCAAAATAAAGAAATGCGTCCTTCTTTGAGGAGCGTACACACTGGAATGAATTAGTCGTCGGGGGAGGCAAGCTTAAAGAAAGCGTCACAGCTTTCTCCCATACAGGGTCTTTACTTCTCCATACTCCGCACTTCAGCTTAGCCGCGCTCTCTCTTACTCATTAGGCCTTATGGGCCTGTACTATAGTCAACGGCTAAACTGCAGTGTTGGCTATGCACGCGCGCTTCAGCCGAAGGAGGAGAAATTGTTTTGGTTTTGGGTTTCTTCGTGTATTCGTTAAGCGTCGAAGTTTCTGGATTTTTCCGTTGGTTTTGTTTGATTCTATATAATAATTCTGAATATTCATGCAGAAACTTCGTTACTTAACAGTCCCTAAACTTTTCCCCAAGATTATTTCTTGTTGGGAAGTATTCGTGGCTCAGATGGTCGAGCACCAACATGCTAACATTTTCATTTTCACTAGGGTAAATCTAAAAATCAGATTAAAAATAGTGTACTAAATAGCTTACTTATCCTCCCCTACATAGGATAGAATTATATTTCATCAGTGTTTTAGTAAAAGTGGCTGTTCCTTTTTGCTTGTAACAAGTTTAACTAAAAAGAAGCCATCAAAAAAGAAAATGAATTAACAAATAAACAATAACAGAACGTTAATGAATTATGGTATAACTGATAAATGATAAGCACGCATAGAACAAATTTATGTTATGGTTATTTACTTTCAGATATCTATATAAATTCTTATTAGAGGAGTAAAAAAGATGAGTTTAGTCTTCAATAAGATATAATTATATGAGTACATATGTATAAGTTGACGAGATCTAAAGATATTACATTTTTTTGCGTACTCTAATGTGGACCTGTTGAAATTGATGTTGTCCTGCAGCATTGTTTAATTATAAAAGTAAATACCTATGATAAAAATGATTGCAAGTAAAGCAAATGTTGAGTTATTAATGACTATTATATCAAGTATAAGAAGTCTGTGCAAGTTTATAAATCCTGATTTTAACAAATATCTTAATTAGATGTGCGTATTTTTAATCACAAAAGGTTGTTGTCCACGTTCCAATCAAATTAGTAGAATTTTTCAGAGCACATTATTCACGAATTTCTTAACCTACAGAGAAAGGGAATCACCTAGAAAAAGGTAATTGTTATTTTGTGAGAAAATATCTAAAGAAGGTAAGCGATTATGAGAAATTGTGGCTTTCTTTTATTTTGAATCAGATTTCTGTGTATTTTTTCAGTTTATAAATATAAACTATAGTATACAGCGGATCCTTTCATGAAATAATATACACTTTTATGTATTTGGTTACAAAAAGTGAGTAGTGATAGGTATAAGGGTGTTTCAAAGCCTATTAATGAAAAAGTGACATTGTATTAGATTTATTGTTGAATATACTCAAAATTTTTAACTTTATATAGCTGTAACTTTTGATAGAAGACATATCCCTGCTAAAAATATGCGATTGAATTCGATTGAAATCGATTAAAATTTAATCGAATTTAATCGTTTTTAATTACAATCGGTTTTAATACGAAAAATAAGTATTAAATTTAATATATTTTTATCGATGTTTATGTAGTAATTATTTTATTGCAGTTGAATTGTAATTTATTTCACTAATTTTTATCGATTTTAAAATCTCTAATCATTACTAAATCGTCTATCGATCTTAATACTAGTTTTATGAATAGCTTTGAATATATTTTAATCAACTTTAAAAACTAAAATAATTACTATTCTATTGTTATATCATATAAATGTTATTTTGTTAATCTATTTTAATCGATTTGAAAATCACTATTCATTACTAAAAAGTTTATCGATCCCAATACTAGTTTTATGAATAGCTCTGAATATAGTTTAGTAGACTTTAATAACCAAAACGAATATTATTCTTGCAATATCATTTAATTGTTATTTTATTAGTATATATAAATCTGTTTGAATAGTACGTTATTAGTAAAATATTAAATCTATCCCAATCTATCTTTCAAGGATTAGCTTTTAATGTTACTTTAATCGATTAAAATGATCACAACAATAATCATACTTTTAATATTTATTTTTAATTTTGTCAACCAACTTGAATCTTTTTGAATGGTAATTTATAAGTATAATATTGAATCGACCCTAATCTTTGTTTTTTAAGGATTGGTTTTAATAGTACTTTAATTGATTCGAACGATAAAAATAATAATCATTTTTCTAATATGATTTGTTCGTGATTTTATCAATTAATTTTAATTGATTTATAAGGTAATAATTCGTTTATATAATATTTAATCGATCTAGATACTATTTTACGGTTAGATTCAATTATACATCAATCGATTTAAATAATCAAAAAAAGAATCCCTGCTAAAAATACTAGATTGATTTAATCGAGGTTTTAAATTATCGATGTGAATTAGTCTCAATAGCAATCTAAATCTCAAAATGACGATATTTTTATCGACTATCATGCGATGATTATTTTAATGCAGTTCCATTGGGATTCTGTCAATAAATATGAATCAACTTATTAGTCTCTATTAAATCAGTTTAATTTTACAAATAATTTTGATAACAGTTTAAGTAACCTTAACGATCAAAGTTTTGTAATATCCCTTATGAAAAAAACCTTCGCATTTCGATTAGAATCGATTAAATTCATTGCGAAACTAGTCGATTTTAATCGACCGTATGTTTCTTAATATAACCGCTTGGTGTCGCTTCAAATGTTCATACTCGCAAGTGACAAGATTTCTTCTTCGTTACTATATAAGAAAGGTCAAATGCAGTAGAAGGCAGAATAGATTTATTAACTACAATCGATTTGAATTGAAACTTTATTAAAATCGATTGACATTATTGAACGACACATGATTAAAAAAAAATCATGTCAATTCAAATCGATCATTGGTTCCGATTTAAATAAGCATTGAATTGATTAAGTGAATATCCTAATACTTATGTATTCTAATCCGGTTTAATCGATATTATTTTATCGTTTTAAATCAATTTTAATGCCATCAATATATTACACACGCAGCAGCCTGAATGTAATCGCTTTCAAATGTAAAATGCAGGATTAAGATATAATAGACTCGGAATCGATTCATTTTTTGTACATCGATTTTAATCGCATATTTTTAGCAGGGATTGGCCTAAAAGGCTTTATCTACCCTATTTTTACTATAAAATGAGCTATCCCACCAAGTTTCATTGAAATCTAAGACCCAATGCCTCCTCTTGTGAGTAGGATAGCAGGGTGAGGTCAATAAATAAACAGTATATTTATGTTTAACAATGTAAGGGTGGCATGAAGCCTTTATTCATTATATTTATATCAAAACCTTTTAGCAATGTCGGTGAAAACTAATGCAAGAAATTATTAATTTTTGGAAAGATAATAATGTTCAACGTATATTTGTAGAAAATAATCATAACCGAAAGTAATACTATACAATAAGAAGAAACAATTCGAACGCACTAAAGCGTTTATAATATGGGTAAACTGTTGCTAAACATTTATGTGAAGACTATAGTTGTTGAAAAAAAAGAATACAGTAATTATAAGTAAATGAGATGTTTGTTAAAATATGTATGTGACAAAGCTGCAATGAAAGGGATTGTATTGGTTAAATCAGGAATGTATATTATACTCTGAGGTAAACTTTATTCACCTATAAAATACACTGTGTGATCGATACATGTTACAAAAAATATAAGTATAGTTTGTGAAAATAGATTAGAACTGTGATGTGCGCTGAGCGCTGTTACTTTCGAACTGAGACGCTCATGCGTCGACTGTGCTCTATTAGTCCAAGAGCCGGCCATCTAATAACGGTCGTGATAAGGTTTAAGCCTGTTCTCTTTTGATATAGATGCGATAAGTATCGTAGAGTCGATAGCCCGCTCGGCAGAAGTTCTAGTGGGGTATATATGCGTGGGCGTTCAATCAAACAGGTAAATTTTGCGAACCACGGTCGTCATCTGGTACAAGCTTAAAAATTCACACAAGCATTCCTTGAAACAAGAGAAACTCGGAAAAAATTGGCAGAAGCGTAGGTGGGGAACAAAATGCTGGCAGAGGTGCCGTAAGTTGCAAAATATTTATGTAAAGTGACGTCATAAGGTTTAATTCTGCCATTTTTGCTAGAGATTCCTTACATCATATAGCATAACTAATATTAGATTATTAAATATTAAATTGAATGGCATCTTACCCAGTCATTTGTTTACTTACTTAAATTCGGACGTTGCAATTTGTACATAGGTATACAAAAAATATTTATAAACATTAAATGTTATTTAATTATTTATTATGTGAGTTTAAGTCTCCCAAGTATAGTAATTATATATTTATTTATCTATTTATTTTATAAAATATTGTATATCATAAATTATTTTGGTTTACTCAGTTATTTCTTCTCGATTATTTTCTAATTCTTTGTCACTTTCGTAATGAATGTTTTTTTTTCTTATGTAAAATAAGTATGTTCATTGATATGAATACACTTAGTTTTATAATTTATTATAATTTTATTTCAATTTTGATATCTCACGCAATTTTTGACCGATCGGGCTGAAATTTTGGGAGGAGTCTCATCTCGCACAAACCTAAAAACTAATTTTTTTTCATCCTGATCATCTACGTTCTTTTAAATTGCGGGCACAATTTGTTCAATTTTTGCGTGTTTTCGGAATAAAAATTTTGGTGTTACACGGTTATCTTTGAGAGACTTTTATCAATCAGGCTAAAAATTTGTGTGCGAACCCCCCTCGTAATAGTAAGGTACCAAATTTATTTTAAGCTTGATTCTGGATGTATACGCAGAATGCGGTCACATCTAAAAATTGCTAAAAACGGTTTTTTGGCTCTAACTCGAATTCCATGCATTCTACAAAAAAAGTTAAGTAGAAAAGTTGTAGATCTCGAGAAAATACAACTTTGTCTACTGACATTAAAGGGTGAAAATGCTTTTTTATAACTCGTGCATAAAAAAGACAATTTTCGGCGCCTATAAAGTGGACCGAAAATAGGGTTTTCCGAGCGTCAGACAAATTGTAGAGCAAAAGTCCCTGGTCATAATACATGTATAAATTAATCCATTTTCGCTCCTTATTAGGTAAAACAAGCCTACAATAATTTGAGAATCTGAAATCTTGATTCATTTTTTTTCATCTCCTTACTTTAGTAGGATTTAGCTTATTTACCTATTTAGCTTTAGCTTTAAATCGTTACAAACTTTTGAAACAATTTCCAAAATTTTCAAAATTTTGATTTATATACGGTGTGCGTGTATATATGCATCTATACACGCACACCGTAGTGAACGACTCGAAAATTTGATTTATATACGGTGTGTGTGTAATATTCATCTATATACGCACACCGTAGTGGATGACTCGAAAAACTCTATTTTTGATCTATTTCATAGGCGACAAAAATGGTCTTCCTTATACACTTGTTATAAAAAGCACGGTGAACAACGATGGGCGAATGTGCTTTACCAGACTCGGATGTCAAACATCATCATCGCTTGAAAAAGCCCATTTTGCCCCTTGTTGTACAATGTACTATTAATTCAAGTTAACAGGCCAAAATCAATTTTTTATAGCAATAAACCAGTATTTATTATAAAACTTTGAGGCTATACATTTTACATAAAAACCTTAGATGTAAAAGTTGTACATATTTTGAAAACACAACTTTTTACCATGACAAATATTTTTTCAAAACGCTAATACATAAACAACAACCCTAGAAACGATTTTTGGTACATATAATTGAATAACAAATTCGGCGTTGACACGCCCTATCTGGCTCAAAAGCTTTAATTGATTGCCTGATGATCGCGCGAAGCGAAGCGCGATCATCAGGCAATATCAAGGTGAGTGCGAGGCGCGAGCGTCAGCGGTCGTGCCTTACATGCGAAAGGCGAAGCTTTGCGATGCAAGGCGGCAAGCCACCGCGGCCGTACGGCCACGTGTGGCGCGCTAGTTTTCCACCTTCAGTATCTTCTTTGTCCAATATTATATCTCTGACGGTATTTGGTAACTGATCTCCTTTAAACTACGAGAATTCATATTTTGTTTCTTTAAAGATCCTTCCATAAATTTCTGCATCAAGTTCGGTAGGCACTTTAACAGAGGCATTTTTCACAATATTAGATATATAATGAGCCCTTAAAAGTTGCTTTCTTAATACTGTTTTGCACGGTGGTAAATCAGATGTGTCAAAATTTTTTAATTTTTTTTTGTGTTAATTTTAAGTGGCTCATTGATATTTTTTTCTCATATAATTCTGAGAAAACTACTGATAACGAGCATTGTTTACTGTTTTTGTTTTTACACCATATAGTTGGCAAATAAAATCTTCTAAAACTAAAAGAAAGCTTTCTTCATTTCATATATCATTACTCAATTCTTCAAATGCTACTTGATATTGTTCCTTTTAATTTAAAATTTTAAAAGGAAATTTTTTCCCTTTTCTATAAAATGCCGGATTACAATCGCATCCTCCCTGTTGAAAATAATGACGTCATTGACTGACGTCATTAGATGACGTTAAATGACGTCATTAGAAGCTACAAATTGGAACCTCCTATGCCGTCATTTTATGACGTTATTATTTTTAACAGGTTGTACTTCTAAATACTTATACTCTTAAATACTTCAAAATTGATGAAATGTTTGCCTATTTAGGTCCTATCATTCGGATGGTAGTACGGAAAATGGGGGCTAACGCCAAAGAAATATTGTTTTTTAATTATTGTTTGTTTAGTAAAATTATTAAAAATTATTAACTTCTTGGACATTAGTCCCCATTTTCGTACTACCATCCGGATAGTAGCACCTAAATAGGCAACCATTTGTATAAGTATTTAGAAGTACAACCTGTTGAAAATAATGATGTCTGTCGCAGACGCACATGTCTGCAACGCGCCAAGATATAACGTAATTTCTCATAGATCCTTCTCTTATAGATTGCTCATAATCTTTAATAGATGGTGAAAAATATTGATAACAAATAATATGAATTTTAGAAGCGTTGTTATCAGTTATCATTTGTAATATTTTCGCAAATGTAATATTTTTTGTAATATTATTTTTAATATTAGAAATATCTCGCATTTAATGCAATAATAGTATATTACGACACTAGTGCGGTAAAGTAATGCGAGCGAAGCGAGGGCGATAACGTACCCACGAGGGTGAAATCCCTTTACCCTCATAGTATCGTACAATATTTTATGACACAACGTGCGTAGACCGAGATTTAGCGAGTGCATTTTTGCACGAGCGTGGCATAAATCGAAGTGTACGCCACGACGTGCCATAAAAAAACATCTATTATTCGAATATCGACATAAGGTGGTGGAGTATTTTCGGCTTTAAAACGCTCGATCAATGCTGATTTTTCTGTTTTACGTATCGTGCCGTCTAAATGACACAATGACATGGGCAATGAAATTAATGGAAACGTTAAGACTTTTTCTACATTAGTATTTTCATTTAATGAAATACCAAGCATACGTCAAAATAAATCTCTTAGCAACCTTACTTCCTGCACTTTATTATTTACTAGCAGGGTCACCTCACTTTTAACGTCGCTCGGTTGATGTTAGGTATAAATGTTCATATCTCCAAGGAAAATTTAAAGAAAATGATATTGTAATAATATACACAAAAAATTAAAAGATTGCACGAGTTTGATTATTTTTCTGTGCATGTTAATAACATAATGTGTAATGTGTTACAAATGTAATTCAATAGTATGTATGTATGTCTGTTAAGTGACGAAGTTCCTGGATAAATTATTTAGAAACATTATATAAGAATTACACAGAGCCAGTAAGAAGAAGATCCAGAAACTTCGACGCTTAACTAAGCCTCGAAGGAAAAAAAACCCGAAACTAAAACAAACTTCTCCTCCCTCGGCTGAAGCGCTGGTGCACAGCCGACGCTGCAGTTTAGCCGTTGACCATAGTATTAGGCCCATAAGGCCTAATGAGTAAGACAAAGAGCGCGGCTAGGCTGAAGTAAGAAGAGAGGAGAAGTAAGTACCCCGCGTGGGAGAAAGCTTCGACTCTCTCTCAAGCATCACCTCCCCCGAAACGACACTCCAGGGTGTGTGCTCCTAGAGAAAGGACGCTAATTTTAAGAGTTTAGATTTTGAGTGATTTGCCTTTGAGAAATTCAATAAGTTTTGTTTCATTTGAGTGTCTGATTTAATTTGTGTTTTGATAAGTTGATAATAAATATCACTGCAATCCATGTGTTGAGTTTTGGAAAATAAGTCATTCAGAATATAACCAATTTTGAGCCATCCTCCGTTTTGCTAAACCATCTTGCCAAAAAGGAGATCTGAACACCGCAATCTTTTCCGAGCAGTCATCCCAGTTTTCTGAGCATCCTTTCGGGTTAAATTATTACTCAAATTCCCAGAAGTCCACAGAACAAAGTAAGTACCATTTAATTCAATATTTCTGAACTTTGACATTTCGGTTAAATCAAACAGTTGTGCCTCGACAAATTAGTGTTCTCACTGATCTCCCCCGTATGGGATAGTAGCTAGGCGCCCACGTTTTAATAATATTTTATTGTTAGTTGGTGGAATTGGTTCTATCCTAACAATGTCAATTAAAACGAAATTACATGTTAAAAATAAAGTGAGATTAATCAAAGTAAGTCGAGTTCAATGACGGGCTGAGTTTAATATTTATGAAACAGGCATGGTAAGATACGAAGTAAGTACACAAGAATGGTTTGTATCTGATCAATATATATAAATTAAGTTTTCAGTTAGCAATTATTTGATTCAGAACTTAATTGATTTCAACCATTCTGTGTTTGTTATATTATGAATAAAATAATATTATAATATTACTATAATATTGTATAACTTTTAATATATTATAATTAACTTTATTCGATTGATCATATTTCTTTTAAGATCTGTAATTTTGTTTCAATCGAAATTATTATTTTACATACTATTATTCACATGCACTGTAATATAGAATAAATCAGACCGTTTACTTTTGTTGAAAGTTAATATTTTTGAGACATTACATTTTTTTTTAATCAAACTCATTAGAAGTATCTGAAATATGGTCTAGAAATAAAATGTATGTTTTATAAACAGTTTTAATTACAAACAAAACACAGTTAATAGGCTCGACATTGACAATTTTTGAATCATAATTGATTTTATGTGATCGAACTATGTGAAAAATGTAGTTCGATTAATGAAAAAAAAATTACATTAATTGAAGTTTCTCATTAAGATATTTTTTATTTTAAGCAAGCTCTGAAACTGGAGCAGCTGCGGAAATTGCACGAGCTGGAAGAAATCCGCTCGCAGCTGCACAAGCTCGAGGCTCCTCAGGCCTGCAAGCCGAGGGCCCAACACACCAGCGAGCTGCCTCCGAGAGATCCGGGGCCAACGGCCATGATCTACAGACATGCTACGGAGCCTTGTGATCCTAGGGATGGTCCTCGCACAGACCTGCGATTCGTCAGGTACTGCCAAGTGTGCAATTTGACAGGGGTGTCAAAGACAAAGAACTGCCCTAATTACTTTCTACATCACAAGTTCCAGAGCGGAGAATATCAGCGCTACCGCTACTAAGAGCATCTACACGGAAGAGTATCACGCCTCTTGTCAAGCTTCGCAGTATTTAGAATCAGAAGACTGATCTCATTATACGTTCTTTTTTTTTGTAATTCGCTCGCTGTTAGGAAGCATAATAATTATTGTACGGCACTAACGCCTTTAACTTTAGTTTATATTGTTATGTTTTCCTTATTTAGACAAGAGAGACGAAGAGACTAATAACTCTTCAACAGGTCTAGTGTACCTTATTATCCCTTATCTTAGATGTTTAATAAATCAATATTTTTCTATTCTCTAAATATGATCTTTTAATTCTATTTAACAGAGAGAGACTAGTTCATCGAGTTGGTACCCCGTGCTACCAACGTCTGGGGGTGGGGCATATAACGAGTTGACTATCGTACTCTCGTTATGTCTCTCTCCCTCATTACTGTATATAAACATATCTAAATATATATATGTAATGTCATAAACGTTATTTCAGCAACAAGGTAAGTGAGAGAGCAGAAAGCCCAGCTTTCTGGTCCCCCAGAGAGAGAGAGAGAGAGAGAGAGAGAGAGAGAGAGAGAGTGGGAGAAAGTCCGCGCTGCCCATGCTGCCGCGTCCCGCGCTAAGGGACTTCGATTCCGACCGCCGAACCGTATAGTCGAACTCTTTTGTGTACTCTAAAAGTCTCGGTGCTTTTGCGCGCGCTAGCCCTGGAAGATTGTAGCTACAACGGAACCGCGCTCTTGGTGTGTCGCCGGGTACGAGCATTTTCCAGCGAAGGTCATCTTCACGCGTCGGTCACGAGCTGAGCAGCTATTGCCGCTCGTCCTTCCGCTACACCCAGCCACACACACAAGGCCACGAGGCATCTTCCTGGCTGCCCAGCGTGGGCCACGGACGTCCGATTGCGCCATTCCAGTCGAGCCACGAGGCATCCTTGCGAGCCAGCACGAAGGTATGTAAGTAAGTACCCGTTTGATCGCTACTCTCTCTCTCTCTCTCTCTCTCTCTCTCCGCATTAGGCTCTGCTTCGTCTCTCTCTTGCTTAGCGTTGCGACTGTACCTTTCTTTACTTAGTTTTATATAAATTTAACTAGAATTTCAACCTGCGCTTGGTTATTACGCACCTGATTCTCTACCTTTTCCCCGCGTTCACCTCTCTCGATTCTACATTTCATCCGAGATTAAGCTACGTAGCATCGAGGACGAGCACGTACAGCATACTGCTCTACGGGCCAGGCTTCGCACAGCCTACAAGAAGCCTGCAACGAGCTGCTGCTTTTACTCCTCTCGCTATTCGATAGATTAGTGAATTCGTCACTGACTCTTTATACACGGGATAAAAGAACTCCGTTATATTACATATTGCAACTGTAGAAAATTCTCAAATTTTCAGTTTGCGGGCTACGCCTCAATCAGTTACGTCAGTGACGTAAGCTCGCGGTGCGTGATTAGATTAATACGCACTATTATATTATTTGCACGAAAAAGATATGAGAGGCTTCACATGATGCTAATATATATCTTAAAAAACTAAACCATACATTGTGAATTATGATTAATAAACGAACGCATTTACCGATAATTTATTGTACTCATTTCATCGTCCCGATATTTTCGCAGCAATCGTGAACGTAACACCTCACGAAGAACAAAACCATTGACCCTCACATTTGTACGATAATATTCATATATTATAATAGCAGTCGTTCAAATATTTTATAGGATAATATTTGTAGATTTTTCTAGTCTTTCCAACATATATATATAAATTCAAATGAGATAAGAATTATACTAATAGATATAAATATGTCAGTTATTGAGAAAAGATATGAATGGCTTCACGGCACACAGGAATATTTAAATAACCCGAAATTATTAAGGCCCAAAAATTTTAAGGCCCGAAAATTGTAAGGTTCAAAATAATATTCTAGATTTTAAGTTATTGGGAAAAGATGTGAAAGGCTTCACGGCACACGGTGACATTAAGCACTTTAATATAATAGTAGATTTTTAGTTTCTTTACTGCATTGCAGGAAGCAAAATTTAATATTTTGTTTTTCCTATAGACTCTTTAAATCTCTTATTAGAAGTGGAACATTCTTCAATAAATGTTTCACGTAACTGATTGTTCGCTACATTTAAGAGAAAGGTAGCTACTTCTTTTGATGCGCTTTGGCCTGTACTAATGTTATATAATAAGTCATCATCTAATTTATTGTGGTCAAAGGATAAATATTTATTCGATTTCTTCAATAAATTTATTAAGTTGTGAAGAGTCCTTGCTTAATTAATGTTTTTAAATCAGAAGTCACATCCAGTATTTTTTTAATCCACTTTCTTCATAAACGTGTGATATAATAGTACTCCTTAAACTATGGCTTTTTGCTCATCTTTGGCGCGCTGATATTGAATTAGTAAAATTGACTATTCTCGTCAATTTATTTGCTGCATAAGCATTAATTGTTTCTTCTAGTGTTAAATCTACCGGAATTCTTAAAAATAGCCTATCAGTTCTTTTTATACCAAACAATTCCTTTTTGAATTCAGCTGCAAGTTCTGGATGAGCCTCATCAACTTTTAATAAGTTATTATGGTATTTTAGTAACCAACAAGAATAATTAATACCTGTAATTTTTTGAGTTCAAAAATTTTTAATCATCTCTACTAATCTGTCTTCAATATAAAGAATTCATATTCTAAAAAATTTTCTAAAATGTAGTACTTGTAAACCTACAGTAACAAGTGGGTGTAAGCTTTTGCACATATTAAAGTGTTTCCCACTAATAAAACCATTGATATAATTGAGGGTTTTGGTTAATAATAATAACAAAATTATAACAAATAATTAATAATAATAATAATAATAACAATCATTATTATTATTTTTGTTGTACTATAATCAATACAAATAATAAATACAATAGCGCCAGATCTTTATATTACACCACGACGTCGTATGCGCACTTTTGCAAAATTATTTAGCGCGTCCACCGCCATTTTGTTTTCCATATAACTACAAACTATGCTTTTATAAAATTGCATAGTGCATTGAATTGAGGTGGATTAGAAATCGATAAAAAAATAAGAAGAAATGCAGACGATACTAGTCGGCTTATTCACGAAATTCAGCAACTTTATGTTAATTTTTTCGATACTTGTCCCTCACCTAGACTTTTGCCATTTTTTTTACTGCTTAATAATCATGTAAGGAATCCCTAGCCAAAATGGCATAATTAAACCTTATGACGTCACTTTACATTATTATTTTTCAACTTACGGCACCTCTGCCGCCATTTTGTTCCCAACCTATGCTTCAGCCAATTTTTTTCTGAGTTTCTCTTGTTTCAAGGAATGCTTGTGTGACTTTTTAAGCTTGTACCAGATGACGACCGTGATTCGCAAAATTTACCTGTTTGATTGCACGCTCACGCATATATACCCTACTAGGACTTCTGCCGAGCGGGCTATCGAGTCTTTGATACTGATCGAATCTATATCAAAAGAGAACAGGCTTAAACCTTATCACGACTGTTTTTAGATGGCCGGCTTTCGGACTATATGTAGGCCGCGGGGGTGCAATAAACTTCAGGTAGCGGACCTCTCGGTTTGGGTCTCTCATGACTGCGTCTGTATACCTGTATGTCTGTATGCTGGTGTGCGTGTACTATACTGTGTGTGTTTAGATGCATATTTTCGTTGTATACTAACAGACTGTAATTTTTCAAAATGAATACAGATGATTGACTCGATTCAATTAACTAGTAAAAAAAATTTGAATCATTAAATTGTGATAAAATGTTTCTAAAAGAAATTGTTAAAACGACTTGCTGTAGCCTTGCTTGCGACACAGACGTACGTCTGGTTTTCAACAGGTCTTCCAGACTAAACAAATTGTAATGTTATTATTGGCTAATGTGAACGTAAAAGGAAATAATGTTGCATAGATATTTGTGAATGATATAACTGGGATGCGTAGCATACATAGACTGTGTTGGTATGATAATTGCGATTATCTTGTGCGTGTTAATTTTTGGTTGCACAAGGATGTTAGAGTGAAATTGTTAGTAATTGACGGGCGACGTGTAGCGGTATTTTTATGTCTAGACGGAGGCGAGTTAGTAGTTTAATATCTGGTACAGAGTTTTTTCCAACATCTGAAAAAACTCCCCAGATCAGTTCTCAAGCGATATCCCCGGGTGCACTATGTTAACCGTATGATGATTAGAATATTTAAAAGAATATTCTATTCCTGTGTAGAATCGTACCAGCTTCGCAGTATAATCAGGAACAGTGGCCTCCTTCCACGCAGCGTGGAGCACGTGGCGTCTCGTGGCTTCTCTGGAGGAAGATCGGTGTGTAAGCTGAGAAGATGCAAAATGTACTGACTGCTGCTGTGCGTTGCGCGAGCATGCTAAGAGAGACGTGCTTGACAAGATAAACTCAGTAACGCGTTTGTATTTGGTATGGATGTTGCATTACATTAATGGAATTTTACTTCTATGTTCTTAGTTAATCTAATGTACTTATGTAATTCATAGGAGTGGTATAGCAACTTATAAAAAGTTCATGACTTTGTAAAATCCAAAAGTATTTTTGTGAGATTGTTAAAATTATACTTACTTAGTAGTGTGATTGATGGTACAAATAACACTCACTAAAGATATTACATTATTATTATTAAATATTGTTTGGAATACAAAAATATCTTTGATATAGTAAAGTATGTAATCACATATGTTATATTTATTAAAGCAATAAATAAAATTGAATATCAATTATGATTTTTTATTCTGAAAATTACAAAAAATTTGTTTTATACAAAAATCAAGTATAAAATTCATTTTATACTTAATTACAATTTGTTTTATTTTATTATATTACATTTACAATTACAACAATTATTACATTTTTCTTTATAATATGTCTGCATTTACGATATTGGTTAAGTTTAAATTTCCATCTTGGCGATAGCATCTTGATGCTATGCTATATTAACATCCATTGGCTCTGGATTCACATCTATTGTATCAGGTATTATCACTGAATATTTAAACGTATCTTCTACTTTTAAGCATATATTATGCAGCATTCAAACACACACTATATAGTAATGTATTAGACCTGTTCGCCTCATAGGCAATTTATCCAAGAAATACCTTCATCGAACTTTTAAAAGACCAATGGTCGTCTCAACCATCATTCGAGTACTAGATAAGACATGGTTAAAGTGAACTTTCTCTATAGTTAAGTGTCCATTATCTCTGTATAGAAATATTACATGATTTTGCAAAGTGTAGTCAGAGTCACCTCCAGTGGAAAAAATTCTGTGCCAAATTGTGCCAATACCGTGCCAAAACTGTGCCAATATATGTCAAAATTGTGGCATAACTATGTCAAAACATGAACATTTTGGACATTTGACACACTTATGGCACAGTTTGGTACAATATTGGAACAGTTTGTCATACTGAAAATTAATAAAATTTGTTCAAATCTTATCGCAGTGTCCGGCACAGTTTAGTACAGATTGGCACAGATTGACACAATATTGGCACACATTGGCACAGTTTTGGCATAGATTGGCACCGAATTTTTTTTTCACTAGAAAAGTTGTTTAGAATTATTAAAATTCATAAAATTTACTGATGAGGGCCAACATTTTTATTTTCCAATAATTTTATTTAAACAACATTTTATATCGAATACTTAAATGTGTTGATTTGTACCAAACTGTGCCAAACTGTGCCGAAATCATGCTAAACTATGCCAAACTTTCCAATATCGAGGAAAACTGTACCAATATCATCATGCCAAACTGTGCCATAATGCACGAAAATTGAGTAAATAATTGTAGTAAAACTGATTATGCCAAACTGGGCCAAAACTGTGCCACAGCTGTGCCAAAACCGTGCCAAACTGATTGGCACATGTCTCATTTTCACTGGGGACCTAACAGGTGAGTGTATTATTTGAAAAATATTCATGAGTACATCTCTGCTGTCCAACTGAGTATCTGAATACACGCATGTCATGCACTGACCATGGTAAACCATATCAGTGAATAAATTCTAATTTTTCGTTGCAGATAACCTGTAATAGTTATAAAATTTAAAAAGATTGTAATTAACTTAAAGAGATTTAATTAATTCTTTATTTGTTGTAATATTACTTGTAATTGAATAGAATGGATCCCTTTACAATTGATGTGTAGGTCAATCTAGTCCGATAGGTATATTTACAAATTCATTTAACTTCCCTTCTAGATTTGGCCTGATTAAAAGTAGTAAGTGTAATGTCCCACGTTTATACTCTTAATATGTGTATATATATATATATATATATATATATATATATATATATATATATATATATATATATATATTAATTGACTTCTACCCCGAAACATTGTTGTAAGAGTTCCTCGATATTTTGAGGTGATTCTAGATGATCCTCAAACATCTCGTTTACTATACGTGCGTCTAGGCATAAACGAATCGACCCGTCTTTTTTGAATACCGGTACTATCGGACTTATAAAATTGCTACTTGAACGACGTATGATTTTCCAATCCAGCATTCTCCCAATTTCTTTCCTGAGTTTACTTTTCATATTAGTTTCTACAGGATATGGAGGGATAAAAAATGGTTCAGGATTTTTTACTTTGATTTTGTATTCGTATGATGCTAATCTGCCTGGTTTCTTATAGAATACTTTTCGATATTTTTGTAATACATTTCTGAGTTTATCAATCGTTTCTGGACTTTTCGTTATACAGAATTTTAGTTTATCGTCGATATCCTCATCGGATATATCGTAAGGATCGACTAATAAATTACGGTTATTATATGAACTCGTTAATTCATTTAAAAATTTTTGGCATCGGGCTTTGTTTAGCACTGGCCGGAATGGTGAGTGAAGATCAATATCATTAGTTGTATCTTCCTCGATAATTTCTATCATCTAACGATAATCCATTTTCGATTCTAATAAATTCTGATTTTTATAAGATATTTTTTCAATTGTATTCTCTATACGAATTGTTATTTCATCGTATTTTGTATCTATAAGAAAACCGAGTTCTTTGATTGCATCGATTCCGATAATACAATCTCGTATTAATTTTGGAATAATCAAGAAAATCAAGTCTTTTGTATAAGTACCGATTTTTGTAGGGCACATCAATTGTTTATTTAACCGAGTCGATTTTAATCCCGTAGCACCTCTGATTATAGTACCTACGATAGGCAAAGTCACAACTTTTTAAATTTTTCTAAGTTGGAATTATATAAGTTTTCAGAAATACACGTAACTTGACGACCGGTGTCAATTAGGGCTTTTACTGGAATATTGTTGATTTTAATTGTAATTTCCGGGCAGGGATAAATTTCGTCGTTTTTAGTGTTATCGTCAGATTCATATAATAAATCATCTCGTGGATTATTGAAAATTGTGCAAATTGGAAACTGTTTGTTAGTTGTTTCTTGTATATTTGAAATTTTATTTATATTATTTTCCGAGGCACAAGAAACAACCGTTTTTGTTTTTTTGGCAAACCCCAAGTGAATGAATCTTTCAATGAAAAGTTAATCATAGTAGGTTTAGAAGTTATTGTTTTGGGTTTTGTACCCGTTTCTTTAGCAGGGGCCTTTGTCGTATTACTCGCTTTTGTCTCAATTGCATTCAGCGTTTGTGTCTGAGGAGGTTTCTTTTGAAAATTTTTAGTTTGAATCATCAGAATTGGATTTTTTCTTAAATAAAGATTGCCTTTGACTGTGACCGTTGTCTTTAAATGCAAGTAATTCGAAAAATTTGTCGTGAGTAGTGATATTTTGTGATTTTACAGTAAAACGAATATCCCAGTCGAAATGGTTTGAGATTTCTCGTACAAGCTCGGCTTCCGAGAAATTTCGTTCTAAGTCTTGTGCGAATCCCCACACGTACGTAGCATATTCGAGATGAGAGTATTTTGAGCCAGAATTATATCTGTTGTACTCTACTTTTCGTGACCACTCATCTTGAATATCCTCGTTCCAGAATCGTGCTTTAAATTTTCTCTCGAAATCGAACATAGTGTTTATGGTTTGCTGTGCAATGTCGAACCACGAGGAAGCTGTATTTTCTAACGTTTGACTAATTATTATATTCATTTCGGCGCCGTCCACGTTTAAGACATCTATATATCTTTTAAGATCGCGCAAATACTGCATAGGTTTTTCTTTGCTATCGGCTTTGAAAGTTGGCGGTTTTAACTTAGGGGATTTCGATGTGAGACTCAGAGTTGTTTTATTTCCATCTAAAGTAATTTCATGACTCGAAGACCGAATTTTGTTAATTTTACTTGTTAATGTTTGAAATTCTTCTGCGAAAGATTTGTTCGAATTTTCGATACACGTTTTTAAATTTCGTTTTTAAGTTTCATCGAATTTGAGAAGTGTGTTATTATACGTTGTATGCTCAACCTCAAGTGATTTGACGCGTTTTTCATTCGATTGAGTTATTTTTAATAAATTTTGACTTGTATTCGTCAAAGCAGTTAATTTTGTGGTTATGTCTTTATTCAGATTCATTAATAAAACTTCCGCGTCTTCTTCATGTTTTCTTATAGCCATATTCATTAGAGCTTCTACGTTTGCCGAAGGGCTTGTTTTCGGTTGAGCCTCGAGACGGAGTTCGGAAAATTTAAGAGCTACTTTACTGTCAATGGATTTTTCAACGTTTTCTTTAAATATTTCCAAGTCGTCGTTATCCGGCTTGTTTAATATGCTAGAGTTTATCTCATCGACTCTTGTTTTAAGCGTGTCATAGTCTATGTTTAAATGGGTGTATTTCGAACCGTTCTGTTCGACTCGTTCGTGAATATTTTTGTGTTTTTTATCTAAATCATTGACGATTTCCGACGTTTCGTCTGCTTTCTCTAAGAGATATTTTAGAGCTTCGTGAATTTTTCGTGCCCAGTTGGCGTTTAACGAGGGATCGTCGATAATAGATTGATTCGCGTCGTCTGTAGTGAGAACTGCGTTGAGCGTATCATTTAATTGTGCTTTTAATAATTCCGCGGCGGCGCTTCGAGTGACTACGGTGCTCTTTCGATGCGTGCTTCAGAATATGTTCTTGCCCGCGTCCACCATTTTGTGTTCGTTTGTGACTGCGTAAATGTTCGTAAGTCTGTTTGTGTAGATTGCTTAATAATGCAAATCAGAGTTCTTTGTATTGCATAAATTGCATTTGAGTTATTGCGTAAATTGCAATATATGTGTAATAGGAGGATTTGATTATTATTGTAATAAGTTCCACTTTGAAAACCCGGTATCCTGTCAGGATCGCCAATGAAACGGTCACGACTTATCTCGGTCCTGTAGTAATTAAATTTATGTAAGAATACCAAATCTATTGATTTTACTATCTGAAAAGTCGCGAACATTTACTAATCTGCGTCGTGATTCTGACAACAGATTAAATAGAAAGATTTAAAATTTTTATAATAATTCTCAATTATGATAGTGCAGGTCCGGGATACCAGGTAGTGGAGGTTTATCGCAATAAAGAGATTTTTGTTCTTTATAACAAAAATAAATATATTCAAATAAATAAATAATAGAATATTGCGTATATCTTGCATATATTCTAAGTATCGCAAAAATTAAATGGGTAAATCCGCTTTGATTTTTACAAACAAAAATAAACAGATGCGTGTTTAAGTTGCGTTATCTGATTTGAATCGTATTGTTACAAGAAGAGATTTTATGCAGATACGCTTAAATTTGCGTTATTTGATCGTATTCGAAATTTTACAAGTTTAAATTAGGTAACGAAATTTTTCTAAATTATTTTGACAAGAATTAGAATTTTTGTAAGTCTAGGACTGATACGCTTTATGATGCGATATCGTGCCTAACTCAAAATTTTTATAAGTGTAGAAATATTCGAAAATATTCTAAGTCTTTTACCTGCTCAAGGCATAAGTTGCTCAAGAGCAGGGACTAGGCGCTTTAGTTGCGCTGGCGCTTAAGTTGCTCTTCGGCTAGTGAGCTCATACTGGCCGTGCGGGTCCTTTTATAGGCCTCGGAGCGAGCGGGGATCGTGCCGCCGAAAATACTATCACATTCACACTTTCATACAGACATTAACACCTATGTACAAAACCCATTCATACAAATAATTTATAATATGCGCGCGCTACGCCGCCGCCGCCGTTTCTCCTTCTCTTGTGCCGCTGCGCTCGCCGCTTCTATATACATATATACATGGTGTGTTGCGCACTCTCCCTTTTCTTTCGGTGTTGCTGCTACTGCCGCTCTCTAGCTCGTGGCGCTGCTGAAGTTGCGCTGTCAGCTGTAGCGCGGGCTTATCCTACTTGAAAATGGGGGAGCGCGATACTCGCGTAAAATCTAAAAATGTATTCAATAAATTTTAGTTTTTATTCTGTATAGATTTTAGCGGAGCTTGTACGGGGCGTTACAAACATCCACAGCTTTATTGCTCACATTTTTCACAGTTATCTTAGGCACTTTCTTTTGCAGTAGTTTAGGGAAACTTGTAACTTCTGCATACGAAAAACTAGCCACGGCACTTTCATTTTGCTTATTTAGTACTTTTTCTTTAAGTAACAAGTTTTTTTCCTGCAATTCACTGACTAGCTGTTTCAAAAGTAAGTTTTTATTTTTTATTAGCTTAGACTTTTCTTCAATATTGATGTCGAGTACCTGCGTTTCTGTTGTTGAAGCTTCATGTAATAATTCTCTCCTTACTTCTTCTGTTTTACTCAGTTTTATTTGAGCAATCAGGAATCTTGTTGCTTCGTTTAAACTTTCCTAATCTATCTTTGAGGTTAAGTTTCTGTCGCTGTATTCTGGGCACACTATTAAGTTTCCGCTTACAATTTTGATGTCAGTTGTTTTTTGTGCAAAACAACTGAAATGATATGCTGCGTCACATATGATGCAAGTCAATGTTGTTGCGTTTTTCTGGCTGTGACAAGCGAAATTCGAGATACACTTATCGGGAGGCATCCGCACTCCCGCCATATTGATGATGAGACTGTATTGTAACTATTTAATTTAATTTTTTTTATTTTTCATCTGCATATAATTTGCAGGGCTGTAGACTGACTTACCCTGCTAATATACGAAGATCAAAAACGATTTCAAAAACCGTAATCGTTTTTGATAGTCGTTTGTGTAACGTAATTTTGGCTTTATTAGGTATTAGAATGTATTGTATCAGTTCAGCATACAAATATATTATAAACTATTATTTTGTATTACAATAACAATTAAAATGGTATAAAAAACGATTAATATATTATCATAAAATGTTTTAAAAATCCGTTATATATATATATATATATATATATATATATATATATATTAGTCGTTTTTGATGCTAATTACTGCATTTATAAATCTAATCGCGTTTGATCTCTTATAATCATATTTAATATTCATGTATCATTTTTTTCAATATTTAGGACTTTTCCATTATATTTTACGGAACACTTTATAAATGCACACTCGTACTGCCTAATCTTACACGCACTGTTACATTAATGCATGTATTACATGCATTTTATAATGAATTAATTATGTAATAACTTCAATGGTCTTATATATTAACCATCACAGATTTTTACCACTTGCGAGTAATAAAATCCGGACGCCACCTGGCGACGAGTCATTCTTAATCGTTTATTAGTAAAATTCAATCGTTTTGCATAATCGCAATGGATCTTTATTTTTAGTATAAAATTTGATCGTATCTAAACGTTTTCAATCGGTTGCAATGCTCTTTATATTATCTGAAATTCGCTGGATCATGATGTAGTGTTATCGTTTTTAATCTAGATTAATTTAATGGTTCTTAAGATATAATATAAGTAGACGATTTTAATACTTTTAATTGTTTATTGTTCTATACAATAAAAATGTTGTGGAAATGATAAATGTGAAAAACTTTGAGTAATTGTGTTGGAATGTAAAATAATGTAGAAATTAAAAATTTTACATTTAAATTTGGACATCACTAACATGAGACCTGTCATAATTTTTACAAATTTTCATGATTTTTTAAAATGCGTCATATTCTTACAAATTTATATTGGCAACTCAGAAAAGCGTTCTTTTGATAGTAATATTTGTGCACAGTATTTCATGTTTTCTCACAATCAGGCATATAATATCTTCGCTTCCTACGAAGACTAGCACGTTTCGCGTCTTTGCCGTAGAGACTAGCACGTTTTGCGTCCTTACCGCGAAGACTAGCACATTTCACGAAAACACTAGTGGTTCCGGGGCTTTATGCTAAAACAATAGATGATATTTACGAACTCCAAAGTAGTACATAGTAATATTCACATGCAAAGAGTCAGCTAGTAAGAAAATTATTAAATTATCATAAGTATTTCTCATACTACAAAGAGCATTAATTTCAACCGTAAAACGTGCTATTTCGCGGTGAAAAGTGAAAAGTGCTAGTCTTCGCGGCGAATAACCAAATGTACTAGTCTTCGGTGCGAGATCTGAAATGTACTACTCTTTGTAGGGAGCGATAATATATTATCTCACATTTATAAAATATTATTAAATTTAAAGACTAATGTAAGATGTACAATTTTAATGCACTAAAATTTTTGAGAGTGGAGTAATGCAACTTCTATCTAGGAGCTCCAGATCGCCAATCACTGAGTCTAGTATGAACGCTCCGTAGTTTTTGACATTTAAGTATAAGAATGCTTTCAAACGTTGTCGGTGTTTCGGGTCAGCCATGATGGGTCACAGGGATTGCACGCCGAATGTTTTATTGGTGTAATTCGGATTTATCAACTAACAAGAATTAAAGTTTATCACTTTTAATTGCGTTATAAGTATTTAATAGTACATTACACAATTAGGGGCGAAAATGAGCTTTTCCAAGCCAGGATGATGTTTGAGCTCGAGTGGTAGTCGAGGGCCCGAGTCGGACACGAGTGCTCAAACATCATCCGAGTCTGGAAAAGTACAAGTTCGTCCCTTGTTGTGCATCGTGGCTTTTATAAAAAGTGTATAAGAAAGACCATTTTTGTCGCCTATAAATTGGGTCAAAAATAGAGTTTTTTAAGTCATCCACTACAGTGTGTATATAATAATATTTATATGAAAATTATCCAAAAATTTTGAAAGTTTTTGCCAATTTAAAGTTTTAATGAGGAAATGAAGCAAAAAATAAAAACAGAGGAGCGAAAATAGTCGTTTTCGCCCCTAGGGGGCAATGATTTCTACACCTAGACACCGAAAATCAAGTGCGAAATACCTAGACCTCGTCATCGGCAACCCTGTACACCTAGACACCGCCCCCGTATGATTTATTTACCTAGACACCAAAAACCACAGAGCACTCTACCTAGACCTTGCCATCGGCTACCTCGTGCACTAAAAAAATCACAGATGTTTTTGCTGTAAAACACGGCTGTTTTAGCGTGTGTCGCAAAATAGCAGTAAAATAGCAAAAAATAGCAAATTTTCAGTAAAACCAGCGAGTGGCCACTTGTAGTTTTGGCAGGTCTCAGCTAGCTGCCAAATCGTATCGGTATAACAAAGTAATCGAACAGACAAGCTAAGATGCGTGTTAACCGCTCGAATGCACAAGGCGAAGTGAGCGTCGGCGCTGGGTGTTTTGCGGCATAGAGAGGGGAGCGTTGAATCGCGTAGCTCTGCGTTGGGTCTGCTATCTTTTAGCAAGCAGACATCTGCTCGTTCATACCCAACACTCCCTCTCGAGCAGATCTTGCTCAGAATAATTTGTACCCAGCCTGTGCAGTACTATTTATATTGTCTTCTGAAAGGAAGCAAAAGTCATGGTTATTTGAATTTCTGATATAGTAGTAAGTCAACCTTACATGCAATTCAAAAGAAAACTCCTTGTGAATATGCTGGCTATTTATTTTTTTCAGCAATCAATTGGCTTCTTTAATTTAATTCAAGCCATCCAGCGAATTTTAATTAAATTTCTGTCCATATTTTCTCAAGCCTTATATTCAACTTGATCATATGTCTCAGCTTTTTAATACAACTCGCTTGTTGATTAGCCTCACAATCAGAGACATCATCATCGTAGAGAGTCGTGGGCAAGAAGAATATTCAAAAATCAGATCAAGCTAATAGAATATTTCAAATTGAAACTTAGAGAATTGTAGATATGCTATCTTCTGACAAATTTTATTTATGCACACTAGGATTACGCACTCTGCTTAACAAGTTTATAGAGCTGTGTAAGGTAGCGATGCGTTCTCTACTTATCATTAACTGTATCACCGTACAATTTGATTACAAATTAATTTGTAAAATTCAAACAGATACGGACAGCGAGACTAGAATCTTCAACCTTCGAGACCCAGACCTCTGATATGTTTTGATCGTTGATAAGCTTGTTTTACTACAAGCGTTCATGGTATGCACCATGTCAAATCGAAAACTTTTGGTAGTGACTGAGAATCTAGAACTTTTCTGTAGAAAAACTTCACTACTAATCGTTTACGAAATGGGTGCTCAACATCAAGCTGGTGTACTTTGAAATTAAAGTTCTTTAGTATAGTTAATGCTAATCAGAATAGTTTCAACCACTCAATCGTAATGCATATGTTTGACTTCATTTATGAGTTTTTAATTTTTTGAAACCATTTATTAGAAACTGAACTTTGTCACTGACATTATTGTTTAATCCAACTTTCTTTTTCAGTTTTCATTTCGAAACAATTATATTTGGCTTTTGCCTTTTGAGCTTAATGATAAATCAATTATAAACCAACTTTTATTTTTCCTCTGTTAACAGATTCATCTTCAACTATTTTACCTTATTCAAGCTTATTTTCTGCGCCGATAGTCAATTCATATGAGTTCGGATCATTTTATACACTTGCAACTAATAAATTTCCACTGTTCTTGTTTTGTAGTAAGTTTCAATTTTCTTCAACATTATGTGATGCTATTGATTGTCCGATTTCTTCCTCTGTTTCTAATGTTTACCATTTTTCCCTCCGTTTCAAAGATCAAAATTTTATTTTCTTCATCGAACTTATTAAATATTTGATATAAATCCCAAAATACAATTTTCTATCAACTCAGATTTAGATTCTATAACTTTTACGTTCTTCAAGTTCAAAATTTGAATAACTGTTACAACCCAAGTGGAATAATTTGATGCGCCAAACTGTGCCAAACTGTGCCAAACTATGGACACTGTGCTACATATATACCAATTCGAACATTTGACAATAGCTTGGCATAGCTTGGCATAGTTTGGCACAGTTTGGCACAGTTATGGCACAGTGTGGCATAGTATGGCAGAATACCAATTTTTGAAAATCAAAATATTTTTCACGTGTATGGTTTGAGATTTGGAACAATCCTGGCACAGTTTGGCACAGTTTGGCACAGTTCTGGCATTACCTGGCAAAGTCTTGGTACACTTCGGCATAGTTTAGCACAGTTTGGTACAGTAAGGCACAGTTTAGCACAGTCTGGCACAGTAAGGCACAGTGTAGCACAGTCTGGCACAGTAAGGCACAGTTTAGCACAATGTGGCACGGTTTAGCATTGTAACGCAATATAGCTAATTTTTAAAAATATTTTTCTTATATCATGATAAATTGATCAGGTATAGTATATTCAAAGTAAATTTTCATTGACATAGATTTTATTTTACAATAAATATACAATATTTATACAATAATAATACACGCAACATATAGGATAAACTAATTTACGTGTCTTCCTAAAATTCCTTTCACAATAGTAATAATACAAATTTGATTGCGCAGTTTCAATAATAAACATGGTCTATGTAATCTAGGGTATTCTATAACGTTTAGATCAATTTTCTGTTCTGCATTAACGACTTGAAAATGTGTAACATCAAAATTATCAATAACAAAATTATTTGCTATTTTAATATGATAAAAAAAACTAAATACTTTGAATTTATCATTATATTTAATTTTACATATTTTTGATATAACAAAGGCAAGTTTAAGAAGCCTGCGGCGACCGCGACACTATTTACTTCTATATTGGGTTTTCAAATTTTCAATTCAATAAATACAAATATTTACATTATTGTGTCTAAATTTTTTGATGTAAAATCATATTTGTATGCTTAACTATGATTTCCAATCGATATATTGCCAAGAAAGCAGCTTTTTTTACAATAAACTAGCATATCTCAACAAAAATGTTAAAATCCGTTTGGGATTCTTCAGCCTAAATGTTCAGACCATAAAGTTGGCCGCACAGGCTAGTGTTAAGACCGTAAATTTAGCTGCACATATTGCTTTCCCACATACTTATACAGGCCAGTGGAATAACTGATGTGATCATACATATACCGACCAGCGGGACTACGGATGTGATTTCATTTTTTTTTTATTTTTATTTAATATCAAGTGGCGCGGTAACGGTAGCCAGGGTAGCCGATGACGAAGTCTAGGTAGAGTGCACCGTTTTTTTGTGTCTTGGTGTAAAAATCATTCGAGGAAGGTGTCTAGAGGTACAAGGTGGCCGATGACGAGGTCTAGGCAACGAAGATAGACCTTAATAGAAGCGCAAATCCCCATCCTAAAGTGAGGCACCCCGAGAGTTAGTAAGCACCCCGACAACCGCGCCGCGTCAGACTAGTTTCTTGCGTTCTGACGGTAACAGAGTGCAGCTTAGTCGGTAATATATCGGTCATGCTTATCAACTTAGTTTTTATATGCAATCGGCTCATCGGAGGAAAGCGAGCGAAATCAAGGAATAAATCTAAAACCGAAACCCTCAAACCCAGCTACCCCACGCGTCGAGATTTTAAATGACAGAATATTTATTTAAAAAAGACGTCGGCACATCGGAATAAGAAGGCTAGCGAAAGCAGCAAATAAATTTAAAACAAAAACTCTCAAACCCAGCTACCTCACAAATAAATCTAAAACCAAAAGCCCTAAACCCACCTACCCCACGCGTCGCTAATTTTTGTGATGGAATATTTATTTAAAAAAGACGTCAGCACATTGGAGGAAATCTAGTGAAAGCGAGGACTATTCTTTAAAAAGAAGATCTTTTATTAAAACATATTATTCTCTAAAATCTCAAAGCGTGAAGTAGATGGGTTTTTGCTTTAGATTTATTCCTCGCTTTCGCTAGCCTTCTTATTCCGGTGTGCCGACGTCTTTTTTAAATAAATATTCTGTCATTTAAAATCTCGACGCGTGGGGTAGCTGGGTTTGAGGGTTTCGGTTTTAGATGTATTCCTTGATTTCGCTCGCCCTCCTCCGATGCGCCGATTGCATATAAAAACTAAGTTGATAAGCATGACCGATATGTTACCGACTAAGCTGCACTCTGTTACCGTCAGAATGCAAGAAACTAGACTGACGCGGCGCGGTTGTCGGGGTGCTTACTAACTCTCGGGGTGTCTCACTTTAGGATGGGGCTTTGCGCTTCTATTAAGGTCTATCTTCGTTGGTCTAGGTGGGGCGCTTCGTGGTTTTTGGTGTCTAGGTGTAAAAATCATTCAAGGGCGGTGTCTAGGTGTACAGGGTGGCCGATGACAAGGTCTAGGAAATGCGCTCTGTCATTTTTGGTGTCTTAGTTTAATAAAAATATTTGTAAACAGCAAAAATGTACATCCAACCAAATTTTCGTAACATGCATTATCAATCATAGCCACCATACTAATATTTTGCGACAGAATAATTAGTGTTTTCATGTTAATGATAAAAATGTTACAAAAAAAAACCATGGTCAAAAGGTGCTTAAGTCGCTTCCTTTTTATTTTTAGAACAAATATGAAATACGCAAAATAATTTACTTTAAAGGACTGAAATCTCTAAAAAAATTGACTTTTGGAAAAGTAAAAGGTTAGGCAAGTTTGATATATTCCGCAACGAAATTACAGATAAAAAAGAACTGAGATCAATTAAACAAAGTCAAGTTAATTATATATTTAATCATAATAAAGCAAAAAAATTGTTCTGTTGAATTAAGGGCTAACTTAATTTAGAGTTAAGTTATATGTTGATCTATTAGAAACAACTCTCAAGATACTTACTACGTAACTTGCCATGCCCGTTTCATTTCGTTTTCTAGTGAACAACTAAAATTTTCTTTTTATGTATTAGAACGTGATACAGACACCATAAGTACAATAAAAAGAGCATAACAACTAATAGATCTTCTGTACTTATCATTCTAAAAATTATCCCCGCAAAATAAAATAACGATCATGCATTTTAAGTTAACATTTCAACACGGGTAGTTAAGTAAAACCTATCAACGTTGACTTTATTAAAAGGATTTAAACAATATCTACAAAAAAATTCGAACCTCTAGCTGCATTGCGTAAAAACTGGGATTATAAAGTTGATTCAGTCAATGACTCTTATCATGTTTTTCAAGGATTTTGTAAGGCTATTTTTTAAGTAATGCAGCTGAAGGTCTGAATTTTGTTGTAGATATTGTTGAAGTCATTAAAATGAACTGTACTTCGATACTTTTCACGTTGCTGCTCCTCTTTAAATGTTAACCTTTAATCCGAGCATGTTCTTTTATTTTGCGGGTGATAATTTTCAGAATTATATACACCGAGGATCTATTAGCCTTGGTGTGGCATAAATCTTTATTCTGTCGTATTTTTAGATCCAGAATATCATAATTACTTTGCACTTTTCCATCTACATATTTATAAAATGCCACTTGTAAATATCACAACAGTAAAAAGTTGAAATTCTTAATTATAAACAAAGCTGAAGGACAAAGTAATTATCACACTCTGGACCTAAAAATGCAACAGATTTATTTTTCTGAAAATTATCCATTGCTGCATCAAAAGAAAACTATCTTTATTCTGAAGAGAGAGTTCTCAGTGAAGATCCACAGCACTTTATGAAGTAGACGAGCACCAGTCATGTCCTGCAGCTACACCCAGTCTGGCTTGGAGGAGTTTTTAATATTTGCAGCTTGTGGTATCGCAAATTTGTCTTATTCTAAAGCCTGCACCTGCAAAAACAATTATTTTTCTAACTTGAAAGAGCATACATAAAAGAGGCGTATAGAGAGGGAGAGAACAGGAATATGTGAGAAGGTAAAAGAGAAACTTGTAATCAAATAGACTTACACGTATGTACATACAATTAAGATACAGCTAAGCAAGTAGCTGCTTCCTTTACCTGAACTTGTACAGCCTCCGGAGTTACTCTAGCTGACAACCAGTTCCATGTCAGTCACTGGCTGAGGTTGACGGTTGACAAGGATCATGATACTGCATATTCCTTCAAAGTTGCTCACTAGAATTATTATAATTAATTTTTAACAAAATTATTTATAAAAACATGAATTTTATTTTACTGTAGCACACACTGAAAAATTCGTTGCACTTGGAAAAGGCTGCACTTATGCATTAAAACTATATAAACATGTGCTGTCGGGATGCCAAAAAATTACTGCCACAAAAGTTTAAATATAAGGTGTAGGGTGCATATATATGGGAACCGAGCAGAGTTCTAGAGTAGCATATATGCCAATGACGAGGTATGTCAACATTCTGCTAACGCAATCTAACAAAACAAATCTAGAAAATGGATTCGTTGATACCCGCTCTCCCGCAGTCTCTTGAGCACGAATACCCTACTCTTCCTTACGCGTCGGCACTGCTAACCGAACGCCTATAAAAACCGGGCGCACGCGATCGCGACTATCAGTCGTCTCCCGGCCCCAGCCCGGTGCAGACGCACCCCCACTCTCGACACTCGGCTAGCGAGCTCGAAACACACATTACGGACGGTAAGCCTAGTAAAGAAGTATTTACGAAATAAAAAATTGCATCAAAGGGAACTCAACGCCTCTTTTCTCCTGGACCTTTCCTTCTTCATAAGACAACGAATAGCCTCCGAACTCTCTCCGAGGGCCACGCTCTGGATTTATAGGTCCGGCGCTCACTCGCGATATTCAGTTAACCGTGGGTAGCTGAACGGAGCAAATGACCGACCGAGACCCCGTCTTGCGGATATCCCAACTCTCGACTGCTACACGCGAAGGCGCGGACTCTCTTCAAGGGCTGCGCGCGGAAATTAAACAGCCGATTTGCGAATATTTTATTCAGTTGCTTGAGCGTAGCCGAGCAAACCGGACAACCGGTCGAGACCTAGTCTGGCGGACATGCAAACTGCCTACGACTCCAGTCAAGGCCATCCTCTCTCTCTCTACTTCAAACGCAAGTCAGTCTTTGCGACTGCAGAGCCGAGTAAGAGCCGGCTGGAGCTTGCTTCTCGGCACGAGCTCAGCAAGGGCAACTAGACGTTCGCGGCCGCACGACCAGGATCTAACAAAACACTAGCTGGTTGACTTGTTCCCGGAAGGTTTATTAGAAAGTCTCTGGTAACGTCCGGCCGTGCCTTCGGGCTATGACGCTAGTTCGTTCCATCAATTAGAGAGAGAGACTCTAATTGAAGGATACGGTACGCGGACGGTCAGCAGATCAGCTGCAGAAGTGTAATAATCGGCGACGCAACAAGAGACGCGCAGCCGCAACACCAGCCAAAATCGAGGAAGAACCAACTTTGGTGAAGATTGTAGATCGGTTTAAGAAAGTTATCGTTTTTGGGCGACGCAAACCCGTCGTGCTCTCGGACTCACGTCCTACGCAGATCATCCGCCAGGAGGTTGTCAAAGCCAAGTCAACAGAGCCCGCATTGTCTCCGGAGCACATATTAAAACTCCATCCGTCGGTAGACGACGAACAGCGCCTCCAAGCAACAGCTCAAGAAGTTACGTTTTACAAGCCTACACGTCCACAGCCAATACACGCGATGCCTGAAAGAGACTTGCTCCATAAGCCAATGACTTTCTGCTGCTTTAGCCTACGAGATGCCCGTCGACTTGCCGCCGCCAAAAGGCGTGCGTGCCAGAACCAAGAAACTTTGACCCACAACACCGTAAAGTCACACGAGTCCTCGGAGGCGCATTGTAGCCGATCTCGGAGCCGTCTCCTCTTTATCCGGAAGCTCTAGAAAAGGCCCCGCTATTATTTACCTGAACGAGCTCTTCTGCCCAGACCTCTATAGATAAAGACAAACCAATCGACCCTTTTCAAGGTCATCAATCAATATAACGTTGGAAAATCGCCTTTGCTCCTATTTGTAAGGAGCCGGGATAGAATCAATTGGCACCCAACGTGGGGCTAGAAAAGTAAGAGAAAAAACTCTTTCCGAAGCGTGCAGTTGATCGTGATAAGAAACCCATCGAGCTAGACGGCCAACCTCATGTCCACACGGCATTCACTGACCAGGACTTGTCAATGATCTCGCGAAAACATTCAGATACCACTTCTGGGAGTGGAAAATAACCCAGTGGCGCCCATCGAACATAACGAAGCAGCAGGAGAAATAGCAGCAAATGCTCTATGTCACCTTATAGACAACCAAGAGTAAGACGCACTAGAAGCTGATATTCTCGAGGCCGAGCGACGCACTCGCGCCGAGAACCATGCACGACTCAAAGCCCAAGAACGAACAGAACAGGAGGCTCAAGAAAGAGCCGAACAAGAAGCTCAAGAACAAGCGGCACGAGAGGCGAGCCAAACTGAAAGCTAGAGAACAAGCCGAACGAGAGGAACCTGAACGACGCCGCAGGCATCCGTAATTGGGGGGACTTCGCTCAGGCACTGTTCAGCTTTCGTCTATCCTTGCCAGAGTTCCATGGTCTTGACTATGAAAATCCCACCACATATATTTAGCGCTGCACCGTCTATTTGACAGCTTTCAACATCCCTGATGAACAAAGAGTACCAGCCATAGAAAAGGGCCTAAAAGGCGAGGCGGAAACACACTTTTTCCACCTGTGCCCCCTTTGCAGAGTACACAGTTGGGTTAGTTCTTAAACTTCTTTGCTTTGTACCTATCTTTTCCACATTTAAAGCAAAGCTTACTTTTGTCTTCAGTTACTGTGCAGTTTCTACCGATATGGCCCAAAACCTAGAGATTTATAACATCTAAGCGGCTCGTTTTTGCAGTAAGCCACCCGGATCCTACAGTTGACCCATCCTATTCTGATATTCTGTAACTTAGTGATCTTAGCTGCTATCTGAGCTTATACATGTATCACTGCAATCTGCGTGTTATCATACGTCTTTCGCAGAGATCTTATCGCAGAGACTTCTATGATGTTCTCTTCGCCAATTTCCTTCTGCAGTGCTTTTAGTACCTTCATTTTTGACCTCTTACTTCAATGGTTTCTTCTTCCTGATGTGCTTTTATTGTGGCGCCTTTTACTAGTACCGCTTTAACTGCTTCTTAGAAGTCCGAGGTTTTGACTCCTTTGTGCGTTTAAGCTCTCTCAGAAGATCTCCTGCAACTGTTCTGTGTATTTTATTTACGCTATTCCCTAGTGTGTTAAGTGACGGAGCCGCTTTTATTTTTGACAAAAGCCTTGATGATTAAAGCATCCGGTCTGGGAGGTCTTGTCCGCTTCGGTCCATCCTTGCTGGTCCTATTCTGGTTTGCAACGCTAGGGACACTTATATCCTCTTTGCTTGCCTATTTCTCCTTTTTCTTTGACTTTCTTGTGACGACTTCCTGCCACACCGTCTTTTTAGGTTGAATATCTACTCCTCTGTTTTCTCCATTTCTATCCTGTGGAGTAGTTAAGGCTACTTTTGTTGTACCTGCCTTCCGAGATCTGAGACTCGGGGTTGTCTGGGTTTCCCTTCCCTGAGTTTCCAGGCGCTGGCATTGCTGTAAGTTATCTTTTGCCATGCAGAGATTCTTATAGCTCGCTCTTATGATTCGGGCAAGATCTTTAATTTGCTTGTGCACATTGTGTCTGTCCCTGACATAATCTATCAGTTTATTGATTCTGCTGCCAAGGCGATCCAAGTGCGCATTCCTTTGCGTTATACATGCAGCTCTCTTATCTCTATTTGCATCAACCTCTACTTCTATGTTACCTGCGTCTTTACATGCAGCAGTGGTCAGGTGATAAACCTCTGCGGCTTCTAGGTAAGTTTGCCCCCCTCCCCAAAAATCTATGGGGCCAGCGTCGACCACCGGAGCTTGCACCCGATCGGAATTGAAGGCGGGATTGGGCACTGTGGCTTGACCCGCTTGGGGTAGTAATGTTATTAACTCATTCTTGCAGAGACTAAAGTTACGTCTATCAAAGACCGAGCACTCTACTTGGGCTGCAACTATATCACCAAAGCTCTTTCTAATGAAAGTAACCCAGCCTGCGAAAAGATCAAACAGTTCTACATTAACCACAAGAAAAGTAAACTCAGAAAAAGGAGAGTTCTTGCAGTCTGTATAAATAAAGTGTTAACAGTCACCAACAAGATCTTATATACTAGCCAATACAATGAAGCCTACCTTAGTAGGTATAAAGCAATATATCATCAGCCTAGTATCAATCTAAGCCTGGGTAAGATGCTAAACAAATGTCATAATCCCAATCTCGTTCTAGATCTCTTCTACTTCGACGATACTCTGGTGAAGTTATTTACAGATGGTAGCAAAATGGGAGATTCCCTCTCGGTAGGTTCGGCCTCCGTAACTGAGGACCTTGACTTTATCCACTCTAGAAGCTTAGACCCACACTCCTCAATATGAATATGTTGCTGAATCAAGAAGTTCAAGACACATAATTTTTTCTGATTTCCTAAGTGTTCTCCAGGCCCTGCAAAATAAAAGCGCAGGCTCTCTAAATCATCCTCTGATAGTCAAGGCTAAGAGACTGTTACTTGAAATCTCAGAAAACAGTGTTATTGAGAATCCTTTGCAACTGGTGTGGATACATAAGGAAATTTTTGGTAACGAACTTGCTGATCTATATGCCAAAAAAGTCACCTCCAGAACATTTTACAGTTCCTTGCTCAGACTTCAAACCATAGTGGAAAGAATTAGCTTATGAGAACACTGTAATTTCTAACCTGGAAATAGGAACCAAAGGAAAACAGTATTTCGAAAATTTTTACACCAATACCAAACATCCATGGTTCAGAAACAAGAATCTTTTAAGAAAAGCCATTGTCACCATTAACCGATTGAGAGCTGATCATTACTGTTCTGCCTCATCTTTAGCACGAAAGAACATAGTGGAATCTCCAGCGTGTGAATGTGGCCACAACTTTCAGGATGCTGATCACCTTCTATGGGATTGCCCACGGTATGTGAAACAGCGTGTTGCAATGGTTAATAGTTTCAAAAAAAAAAACAAGATTTCAGTGAAACCCGAAGTGAAGTACATACTGCAAAATTTAAACTCCAAAGTGATTGAAACCATTAAGTTCTTCTCCTTTTTTGTATACGGCCGTGTAGACCTCTATAGGTCTGGGTACGCCTAAATAATAAAAAAAAAAAAAAAAATGTTATTAACTCACTATCCATGTTTGATTTATCTTCGGGGTTTTTTCCCCTAGTCTGTTTGGTCCGCGAAGCATATTTTATTTTTGCTCTACCTTTCGGCCGGTTGAGGAGACCTCGACGCGCCGATGAGCATTCCCCTATTTGCCACCCAGGGGACGCGCCATACACGGGGTATCGTGTGTCTGTGTGTGTGTGTTTATATTTTCAGCTTATAGATAATACTTTTCAAACTCTTTAACATTTTTATGTTCACTTCCAGTTCACTTCCAGTCTACTTCCAGGCAACTTCTACTTTACCCCAAGCCCTAAGGTTTTAGGTATGAAGTGAAATTATAGCTGGAGACTACTACACACATTTTAATATGATACAGGATGTTGAGTAATTAGAAAGATATAGTAGTGTCTTCAAGGCACACAAGTACGTTAAGTCCTTTAATATAATAAAGGATATCAGGTAATTGAAATAACATATTAGAGACATCTCAGCCCACAGATACGTAAAGTTCTTCAATATAATAGAGGCTGTTAAGTAATTAAAAAAAGATATGAAAAGCCTAACGGAACACGGCTAAGTTAAGCCCTCTAATGAAATATAGGATTTTTAGTTACAAGAAAAAGATATGAGAGGCTTTACAGCTCACAGAACTTTAAGCCCTTTAATATGAGAGAGGATGTCAAGTAATTGAAAAAGCATATGAGAGGCATCACAGCCCACGTATACGTTAAATCCTTTAATACAATAGAGGATGTTAAGTAATTGGAAAAATATAGGCGAAGCTTTACGGCGCGTGGGTACGTTGAACCCTTTAATGAAATAGAGGATATTTAGTTATAAGAAACAGATATGGGTGGCTTCACGACTCACGGGACATTATGCCCTTTAATATAATAGAGGATGTTTAGTAATTAAAAAAATATAAGAGAGGCTTCACGGCACACGGGTACGATGCCCTTTAATATATTAGAAGATTGTTAAGCAATTAGAAAAAGATACGAGAAGCTTTACGACACAAGGATACGTTAAGCCCTTTAATTGAGTGAGGGTAAAAATTTTGAAAAACAAATATTTGAAAGGCAAAAATTACGAATTAAATTATAACGAAAGGTAAAATTTTAAGTCCCAGAATATTGGAAAGATATAATTTTAAAAACCTAAATTTGGAAATTCCTGAAAATATGACTTTTGCAATATTTTAACTACAATTATCACCTTTTGCAATACTTCAATTCAACATTTTTGTTTTATAAATTTTTTTATTTCCAAATCTCAGTTTATAAATTTTGAATTTCTAATCTTTACCCTTTCTAATTTTTATTTTTCAAAATTTGTACCCTCATACCTTTTAATACAATAAAGGATTAATATAATAGAGAATGCCAAGTAATTGAAAAACGTATAAGAGGCTCCACGGCACACGGGTACCTGTATTTTTTTTATGAATATTTGTATGAATGATGTATACACATACTACTTGATATTTTAAAGATACTTATTTTTTGTGAGAACAAATAATAAAAGGATATAAATGAATACAAATATAAATAATATACTTTTAATCATGATATTTACTTTATTACTTTTTTACCTAATATGAAGATAGAATTGGAAGAGAAATGGAAAAGTTAAAGGTATAAATAAAATAGAAGACAAGTATATTTATATTTATGATTAATAATTGATGATTCATTAAAACATTTATGTTTATATAAATTTATTGTGATATACATTGGTAAGACAAAAATCTTGATTTGGTTATGATCAAAAATAAGAATAATAATTTGTCAATCGCTATGTTTATTTAATAAATTGACATTTTGTGACGAAAGCCAGTAAAATAAATCGACAATATTATTTTGGCTAAAGGATATTTCATCCTCTGACTCATTCGCACGTTTTTGTACAGTAGAAGTAACAGTATCAAACCATTTATCTTCAATCAGATTAATAATTTTCTCAACAATAGTTGATGTATAAATGCCAAGTTTTAATACTGGTATATTATCAAGATCATAGTTTTTAATGTACTTTAAAGCCACTTTCGCAACACAACCTGCACCACCCGCTACAGATTTGAGATATTCTAGACGCGAATCTTATTACTCGTATTACACGAGTATACATTTTACGATATATTCGTGTAATCAGAGACATGTGTCTTTTTTCATAATAATAGTTGAACGATACTGTTTTGTGATAACTCCAAGTGTTCTTAAAGGGGTATAATCTTCAATTTCGATAACCTTATCCCTCTGACTACGAGTGAATTTCACTGTTTAGCCTGAACGACAAATTTGTCGAAAACGAAAAAAAAACAGTCTGTAAATTGTAGCCACTTATCGTAGGTGAAAACGATTCCATTAAATTCATCCCCCAATAGACGCACCACAAGTTTGTAGTATCTATCTCTGAAGTTTTTATATTCCAGCCCAACGATAATTTTTGTTGCGTAAGATTTGTCTAAACTGTAAAGGGAACTTAGCAATTGAATTCTGCTTTTTTCCTTACTCGCCTTGTTACCGTTATTGTAGAGTTTCCACCACCTTCAAACGACTAACTGACTCGCTGCCCGCGATTTCTCAAAATATTTTCGCCGATGGTTGGAATTTATGGTTGTGGTAGAGGAAAACACACGAGGTGTAAGACACTTATCGGATATCAGCTCAAAAAACGCTGATTCACAAACATCCGGAGGGTAAAAATAAAAACGATTTGTCTTGCTGTAATTTCACACTATAATAATGACATCTTAGGATTGCAGCTTTGTAAGCACGACAATGTAGCCACCGATTTCCATGAAATTCACGTCGGCGTTTTTTCTCTGCTTACAGCTTTCATACCATCTGACTACATCATCGTTTTTTCGCATATTATCAGTGAAATTCTCGAGAAATTTATTGAAACCTAGGCCATTGCTCATATAACGCAAAAACATAATATAATATTGACCACACACTTCGTCAGACTCGCTCTGCAGTCAAATGTTATTCCAACGAATTTGTTTACAATTTTCTCGCAATCGATTTATAAATCGAGTATAAATGGTAGGAGGCCAAAACTATCAAAATAAGGAGCGTTGCAAGATTCGTCAATATATACGGCGACCCAATGCATACTCGATTTTGTATGATTTCGTATGATCATCCGTATTAAGAATGAGCGCTGCCGGTTTCGTCCACACCTTTGGTATCTAATCGGCTGGGAAAACACCGACAGTGTGCGACCGGATTTTTCAATATTTGAAGACTGTCCGGTCCATAATTACAAATTTCGTTAATAACAGTGTTCGAGTTTTTACACATCGATAGACAGGATTGTAGCTTGTAAGCGTTCTTTACAACGACAATTTGTGTAGTACGGATTGACGGCGTGATACATGCAGTACAATTAGGACAATAATTGATTGAAAGGTGGACAATCTTTACGGTACTCGATATTAAAAATATGCCGACAAGTTATGATTTTGGACAAGGCTATTTATTTATTATTACCTCTAACGTATATTCTTCGCACCCTCGTGTCCATCTCGGGCGCCTACGGCGCCCTCGACTCTTACTCGTGCTCAAAACATCACTCTCACTAGACAAAGCCAATTTCCCCCCTAGTTGCACAATATACTATTTTTTGTGCCTCGATTACGGACGTAAAAAGGCCTTATTGCACTTAAGATATTAGAAAAAGGCAGATATTTTATGTGTTTTGGCTAAGTTTATTGCGCAGCTTTCAAACCCCTATGATTCTTAAGGTAGCAAGGTTTGAATTTGTTTTTAAATTTTTGATTCTTTATATCTATAAAACAATGTAATCAAATGCTTCAAAATATTATTAGCCGATTTACCATATAAATATCTATCTGCTGTTAAAATTTCAGACAATTTTGTTAATCGGTTTTCAAATAAAGAACTGAAATGTAAAAATCGATCAGTTTTGCTGGCATTTCAGAAAAATTTATTCGTAAACATTTAAAAAGCATAAATAAATTCTATATTTAAACAATATTTTATATATAAATTGAGTTCAACCTATAAATTTAGTTGAAGAAAGCTATTTTTAACTGTCTTCAGTGACACCTTACTCTCAGAGTAGTCGATTCCGTGATGAAATTGGGTCAGCCAATAGTTCTGATTCCGTACACCTTTACTCAGATAATGTAGAGGTATTGCAGGTTTTACCATTCAATAACCACTGAATTCACCGTTAACAGCTACTACGGCAACCTCATTCGGTATATTTCGATACTTGATACCTTTATAGAAGTGGATGTCAATGACCACATCCATGTTTGGTGAAGTGAAGTGTATAACAGGGGTGTGCGAGTACCCGAAAAACTCGAGTCGGGTCGAGTCGAGTTTTTTTTCCGAGTTCGAGTCGAGTACTCGAGTTTTCCGAGTTACTCGAAAAACTCGAGTAGATCGAAATTTTCGAGTTACTCGAAATTATCGAGCCTGAATAATTGGATATTTGGATGTTATATTATTAAATATAGTACAATTATAACTTTTTAATGTATTATACGGCATATAATTCAATAAATGTGATATTTGAGTAGCTTATAAAAATTTTCAATCACTCGGCAATTTGGTCAAAATTTGAACTTTGTTGTTAAAAGACATAAGTGAATAAAAAAAATACTAGCTGATTCTGCATGTCAAAATGATACAAGAAGGTATCGATGTTTTTTTTTTGTAAACCTAATAGTTTTT